>JASANN010000461.1:299379-367099 GCA_031762395.1 Calameuta pygmaea
CGCCGCTACGATTTAGCGCCATGATTTTGGTATCGCCTAAAATCGTAGCGTTGTGCATCTCCCTACTCATCTCTGTCTGTATTCTTTGAGAAGTTTCAAATGATTTTCGAGAGATGGTGCTGTATGTTTCTTCCAAAAAGCGCTGCTCTTTTGGGCAGGAGATTTTGGAACTACCAGTATAAACATTTATATAAATGTACTGCGGATGCGCACGAACTGCCGTCATTTTATAACTTCCCGCGCTAAATGCAATAAGTATATTGAGTGTTGTGCGGTGTATTGTAATTTTATTGAATTTAATTATTTGTTTCCAGCAGTAAATAAGCAAATTCTTCCAATATGAGCCAAAAGGCGTTTTCGGGTCCTCCAGCGAAGCGGTCAAAGACCAGGTTTTATTTATCGTTCCTTATTCTTTAATGCTCTATAATTCTACGTAGCGTAGTGTTATAACCTAATGATCAATGATACAAAGGTAGTAAGTAGACCAGTGTCAGTTGAAACACGATATCGAATGAAATAAAATCGTTTAATCTATCATTTATTTGTAGTAAATCAATTATAATTGCCGGATCAGCTGTAATGTAAATTTAAAAAAAAGTGACCAAAATTTTAAAGAAAATTCTGTAACAGTTATCGGTATCATTAATTGAAATATAATTCGTTTGTGGTTCAACCGACACCAGTCTTCCCTACAAAGGTATAAGTGATATTTAAACATAATGATTTTTTTAGGGGAGACAATGACGATGAAGATTTCCCTGGCTCTTTTGAAGCAGAGCTGGCCAATATGAACGACATTGATGATGATGATTACATTGATATGTCCCAAGTTACAGAAGAGGTAATTATGTTTGCATATTTATATTTTATAAATACCAAGAATACTTCTCTAGAATTATTTATTAATGATAGTGTTATAATGCAACAATAGTTTTAAGTATACAAAATTCTAAATTCAATATCATTATTTTTATTCTAGCCACTCAGTAATAACAAAATGAAAGTGAGTTCTAAATCAGCTTTTAATTAGCTGCTAGAATCATTATATTTATTTGAGTAACCTTCCTATCGCTATACTTTATTTCGTCCATCATTTACCATGTTATGCTATATTTATCATTAATACAAATGGTGTTGTATTGTTAATTGCTATATAGATTGTTCATTATTAAGTGAATTCTCTAGGGACCTGAACAAGAAGCTACATCAGCCAAATGGAGTAGACCATCACCACCTGCTTGGAATCCTGCAAAGGATTCGTTAACGTTTCAGCAGATAGAAGTGGATCATTATATAGGTATATTCTTAAGATATTCCAATTAAGAAGTAGAATATTTAAAGAAAGATATTTCAGGAAAACCAATGTCTGGGATGCCTGGAAGTACTGTTAGTCCAGTGCCAATAGTACGAATGTTTGGAGTAACAGAAGAAGGAAATTCCGTCTGTTGTCACGTTCATGGTTTTTCTCCCTATTTGTATGTGACTGCTCCTGCTAAATTTACCAATGCCCACTGTAAACCATTTATGGTACTAATAATTATCAAATAATCAAAATGGAATCCAATTTGTTAATGTTACTAAAATATTTGGATTGATTTCTTTTTGTAGAAGGCTTTGAACCAGGCTATATTAAAAGACTTACGGTCAAATCCCTACAATATTCAGGAAGCAGTTCTCTCAGTTGAATTGGTTAAAAAGCAAACTATGTATGGATATGGAGGAGAAGAAAAAATGCCTTTTTTAAAGATTACAGTGGCTTTACCAAAATTAATAGCACCTTGCAAAAGATTGCTTTCGAAAGAAACAGTTTATACAGCCTTTATTCATGATTACAGAAGCTTTGAGAGTAACATCGACTTTGATGTCAGGTACCAATCTATTAACAACGATAATTTATAAAAAGAGAATGGTTAATAATTATAGTAAATTTACTAAATAGATTTATGGTAGACACTTCACTAGTTGGATGTTCTTGGGTGAAATTACCAGCTGGCAAATGGAAGCTACGTGGCCACTATGGATATCATGAGCCAGCAATAACGAGATGTCAGTTAGAAGTAGATATTGCTTACGATGCCTTTATTGCACATGAGCCACATGGCGAATGGTCCAAAATAGCACCATTCAGAATTTTGAGCTTCGACATTGAATGTGCTGGTAGAAAAGGTAAGAAAAAAGCAAAGGCAGCAAAAGAATGACATTGAACTGTACTCGTTTAATTAATTTCAGGAATATTTCCGGATCCAAAATTTGATCCTGTTATACAAATAGCTAATATGGTTATAAGACAAGGAGAGACTGAACCATTTTTGCGTAATATTTTTACATTAAATACTTGCGCTCCTATAGTGGGATGTCAGGTACTAAGTTTCGAGAAGGAAAGCCAAATGCTGGAGGTGATACATTATTTATATTGGTAGCAATAAGACTTTCAGAAAATGTATGATACCTCTAATACTGAATTTTCATCTCTTTAAGAAATGGGCAGACTTCATAAGACAACTGGACCCAGATATCTTCACTGGCTACAACATAAATAACTTTGACTTCCCATACCTAATAAATCGCGCTCAACACCTCAACGTGCCAAACTTCAGTTATCTGGGCAGAATCAAGAATATGAAATCTGTAATCAAAAATCAAGTCTTGCAAAGCAAACAGATGGGAAGGCGTGAGAACAAATCTGTAAATTTCGAAGGACGCGTGCCCTTTGACCTGTTATTAGTACGCTATCTCTTTCTTTATTAAACGAGAACAAACTCCTTTATCATTATTATAATATTTGATAATTTCTAGGTCCTGGTACGAGATTATAAATTACGTTCTTACTCTTTGAACGCAGTGAGTTTTCATTTTCTTCAAGAGCAAAAGGAAGACGTTCATCACAGTATAATCACTGATCTCCAAAATGGCACACCTCAAACTAGAAGACGTCTAGCAGTTTACTGTTTAAAAGATGCATACCTGCCACTGAGATTGCTTGACAAACTAATGTGTATAATTATTTATATGGAAATGGCCAGGGTAACTGGAGTCTCCTTGCCAAGTTTACTAACCCGTGGTCAACAGATAAAAGTGATATCTCAGTTACTGCGAAAGGTAAGATGGTCTTAATATAAATTCAAGCTGCTATGCTTTTCTTACTAGCAGTGTTTTTATTGCTTTCTATTTTCTAGACAAAGGAAAAGGAATTCCTCATGCCAGCACATGAAGGTCATGGGAGTGAAGAACAATTCGAAGGTGGAACCGTTATTGAACCAAAACGTGGCTACTACAACGACCCAATAGCAACCCTGGATTTTAGTTCACTATATCCCAGTATTATAATGGCGCATAATATCTGTTATACTACTTTATTGAATGCTACTGCGCAGAACAAGTTTAATCTGCCTAGTGAAGATGTGACACATACTCCATCCAGTTGTAAATTCGTGAAGGAATCCGTGAGGAAGGGAATTCTTCCTGAAATTCTGGAAAGTCTTTTATCAGCTCGAAAGGCTGCGAAAGCAGAGTTAAAGAAGGAAACGGATCCTTTAAAGCAAAAGGTCCTAGACGGTAGACAATATGCACTTAAAGTTTCCGCGAATTCGGTGTATGGTTTTACCGGTGCCCAGATGGGGAAATTACCCTGTCTAGAAATATCTGGGGTAAGTAATAACTATTAGGAGAATATGTTTACTCTGTTAAATTTAAAAAAAATTTATTTAATGTATTTTATTATATTTTAGAGCGTTACGGCTTACGGCAGAACAATGATAGAGCGAACGAAACAAGAAGTCGAAAGTCATTTTCGCATTGAAAATGGTTACAAGCATGACGCTAATGTTATCTATGGCGATACGGATTCCGTTATGGTAAAGTTTGGCGTGAAGACCATCGTCGAGGCTATGGAGCTAGGAAAGGAGGCTGCAGAGTACGTTTCGGCAAAGTTTATCAAGCCTATAAAATTGGAGTTTGAGAAGGTCTATTTTCCGTATTTACTTATCAATAAGAAGCGGTACGCAGGATTGTATTTCACGTCACCTGATAAGTATGATAAGATGGACTGTAAAGGATTGGAAACTGTGAGACGCGATAACTGTCCTTTAGTGGCCAACATGATGAATATGTGTTTACAGAAATTACTCATAGAAAGGTAAATTTTCTGTTAAAAAATAAGAATATCCTGGTAAATTCACAATCAGAGAAAAAAAATGCTACAGACATTATGGTTTTTCTTCAGGAATCCTGATGACGCCGTGGATTACGCCAAACAAGTGATAAGCGACCTTCTCTGCAATAAAATTGACATCTCACAGCTGGTGATAACAAAGGAATTAACAAAGAATGATTACGCGGCTAAACAAGCCCACGTAGAACTAGCTGCTAAGATGAAGAAGAGGGATGCCGGGACGGCGCCAAAATTAGGGGACCGGGTACCCTTCGTCTTCACTAGTGCAGCCAAGGGTACACCAGCTTATCAAAAAGCCGAGGATCCTATTTATGTCCTGGAGAACAACATACCCATTGATGCAAATTACTATCTAGAAAATCAGCTATCAAAACCGCTGATTAGGATATTTGAACCAATCCTAGGCAATCGTGCGGAGGCACTTCTTCTTCGTGGTGAACATACCAGAACCAGATCTGTAGCTACTTCTAAGGTGGGTGCCATGGCAGCTTTCACCATGAAGAAACAAACTTGTCTGGGTTGCAAGGCTGTGCTTCCTCCGGATCTAGAGAATCGGGCACTTTGTTCTCACTGCCAGAAACAGGAAGCTGAACAGTTCCAATATGAGCTGTCACATGCACGTAAACTGGAGGAAAAATTCTGTAGGCTGTGGACGGAATGTCAGAGGTGCCAAGGAAGTCTTCACCAGGAAGTTCTCTGTACAAGGTCAGTGTTTTAGCTCAGATTGATTTTCTTTTTATTATCTTTATATTATTTAAAATTATTCTTGCAACAGCCGTGACTGTCCCATCTTTTACATGAGGAAAAAGGTCCAGATGGAGCTGGACACTCAGATGAAGCGGGTCGCAAGATTTGGTATTCCCGAATACTAATTAATGTGAGGTAATGAAAAAATGCTGTCTTTTTCATACTATTACATTTGAAAGACTTTTGAGTCTCCTTGCTCTTTCCTCGTTTCTTCTTGATAACATCTAAAGTGTAAATAACGCGTTTATCCGGAAGTCGGATTGGGTCCCTCAAACGAAATGAACAAGTGTAATAGGGTCGAGTAGCTCATAAAAAATTTGTTTCCACGGTGTTTACAGCTTAACATTATTCATTATGAAAAGGGGCTTTCTTCTTTTATCTCTCTCCTATCATTATCTATATCACTTTGAAAATGCAATAGAGGTGAATGGATCAGTTATAAAAACCTGATGGTGAAACGCTAGTGCTAAATGCGGGTAATATGTCCTATCATGACGTGACCTTTTTTATATTTGGCGACTCAGCTGAAGAAAAAATATATATTCTCATACATGTTCCTCAACCCTATGGAACGTACAACCTCGGTTATCTCCATTCTCGTTATCCTAGTTTCGAAACGCGTCGAAGGATAATCATGCAATAGTATAAGGAATAAGAAAAATAAAAGGCCGAGTAAAGAAAGTAAAGAATCAACTTGTGTATAACGGTTTTGATGAAGAGCCATAATGATGCTTCGGTCGTATTTTTGCTTTTTGTTGCAAGCTGTAAACACAGTCGACAGTGACGTATCGATAGTGCCGTTAATAAATAATGTGTGTAGGGCGTAAAAAGAAAAAGGTAAAGCTGACCTTGGACGCATCCCTTTTTTTTTTATACCGCGCAAAGACACTTTCGATTAATGGTGACTGTCGAGTGACTAGTCGTCCCGTTAAGGCTCGAACAATCGTAACACGGCTCTTGAAAAAATGCTATTCTCACTTTCTGCTCTGCAAGGCATTCGATAACCAGTCCATTGCTTGATCAAGTCCTTCACCCTTTGTCGCAGAGGTCTTGAATATTTGAAAGGTTCTGTTCTTCAGGGCATCCAGACCCAGAGCTTGATGGACCTCTGCAACACTGAGGCAACCTGCCATATCCTGCTTGTTCGCTAATACCACAAGAATTGCACCTTGAAGTTCATCCTCCTGGAGGAAGAGAAAACAAAGTAGATTTAGGTTTATTTTTAATTTATTGAGGAATTATAATTCTTAATATTTGTACTCTAGAGAAATGCGGATCTTATAAAAGATTTGTATAATAAATTACTTTTTTTACTATTCAATATAATGTGTACTTACTCTTAACATGTACAGTAACTCATCTTTCGATATTCCTATCCTATCCCTATCAGCCGAATCCACAACATAAATAATTGCATCAGTGTTCGAATAGTAACATCTCCAATATGGTCTGTGAATAAAAAATCTAATCATAACCTTAATTAAAGAATAAGAAACAGGTAAGAAGAATAAACATACCGTATACTTGTCTGGCCACCAAGATCCCAGACTTGGAACTTTAAATTTTTGTAAGTAACTTGTTCCACATTAAAACCTATCGTAGGTATAGTAGTGACAACTTCACCCACTTGTAATCTAAAGAGAAAAGTGTCAATTAACAAAACAATTGTAAAGCATCATGTTATTACTCGGATTTTACAGGAGTGAACAATGATCTTAAGTCATGTATGCTCAAGGAAACTAGTAGTAATTGTCCAATATTTCATGAATTAGAGATAAGACATGCCCATGGCACTTTTACAAACCTATAGAGGATGGTAGTCTTGCCAGCGCCGTCTAAGCCCAGAATGAGAATTCTCATTTCACGACTGCCTAGCAGATTGCGAAAATAACTGAGCAGCCCTCCTAAAATGACAAATCAAATGATTATGGAGCACGCAGCTGATGATCTTTCATAGAAGTTGTCACAAGTTGCCACAGTGACTTTCTTATCCCAGTCAGCATCACTCTATGTATGGCGTCATTATGAATATGCAAACCAAATCCAAGTAAACTCACCCATATCGATAATCTGCTATTTCCAAGGCATATAATTTCCGTAATAAATTAGACTGAAAATTACTCCTTTCTTGTCAGGGTCCACAACCCTACTTATTCGGTACGACTGGGTACGACAGATGCCAGTTGCCCGCTACCACACTATACTGAAGTCGCCTTACAATTTATTGACAGGCGTGGCAACATTTTAACATTAAATTCTTGTTTGGAGAACAGTGGTAACACTGCAGGAGAACTCCAAAGAATTCGAACTTCTTAATATGTAGAGGGTGAAATCAATTGTTTTATTATACATTATATCAATTAATGTCTGGTACCTGACCTTTACAAATTTATAAAATCATTCAAAGGATACAAAAGAAATCAATTACGAACTTTAATCTATTGGACCTTCTAATGCCTATTATTATTGTCAAACGAGATCGAAGTAGATTAATCAAATTTGGTCTACACATTACAAAGCATTTCTTTTCATAAGCGTGCATCCTGTAAGGAACTCAGTACTCTTATTTTCCAAATGCATATTCACTGCTGGATGAACAGTTAACAATATTAATAGCTAGAGTAACTTTGCAAGCAAACGCAACAACAATAAAAGTATACAATAATAATTGTGCCTGCAAAAATAATCTTCAACAGTATCCTATAATATGCAATGTTACATTGTACTATAGCAACAACAACAAGATATCATAAAACAAATGTTGTTTCGTATGGCTTATCTTAAGAAAAAGTTTCATAATGCTGGCACACTATTACAGAAGAGTAACTTATTTAAAGTGTATTGTGCTCAATATGGCATGTTAAAGATTCTTAGAAAGAACTATACAAAGTGAGAATTCTTGAATTAAGTTTTTTTCATCGTCATATCAAAAAGAGGATTTATATTAAGGGCATCTAGAAAATGAACCAGATGCGGCTGATAACCGCTACTTGCAAATCTGTCAGCCACGTACGCCAGGTACGTTCTTAGTTCACAAAAGCTCTCATACATTTGCTCGAGTTTCTCATAATTTGGATGCATGTAACCATTCGGTTCGCGAATCCAATTTTGTGAACGAACTCGATTGTGAAATTTCAATATGACCTTAAAAATACTGCGCAAACTGTTGCGCATCTTAGCACCATTGGCGTTCAGCATACACCTGTACAATAAGAAATTATATTAGATTCAAATGCACCTTTAGTTAATATAGTAATAAAATAATACTGAAGTTACAATCACTGACCTTGACAAAATCTTTTTGATGTAGCTCACGTGTGTATAATAAACCTGATCTAAAGTGATAGCCTGCTCCAGATCTTTCTCAAATTCATTCCAACTCGCGTGCAGAACGCTGCAAGTTAGATAATTGTGAAGTGCATTGACAAACTGCATCATAGCATGCCTGTACAGCTGGAGCTGTGAAAGGGATTTTTTATTATTATAACTGAAAAGAATACAGTTGCTTTAAATTTGTATGTATACCTTGTGATACTGTTTAGAGTTCATAGCCTTACGCTCCACCTTTAAGATATGAAAGTCTTCCTGCAGAACCCAAATAACACGTCCCACTGATATGAGGAATTTAAAAACCTTAGTGTACTGAAGCATCGAGTTCTCATCCAGGATAATATTTAGTGGCCAAGATATTTTGTAATTCAGAGAGAGACAGTCAAGAGCATCAGGATCAGAGTACAGAAATCTCGGTGGAACATCCACAGTTGAGAGACTAAGAAATTCAGAGTTTGTATAACTATTGCTCACAGAACTCATCAGTGCACGTTCGAGGATATTAGTCAGGGTAGCAGAGTTAAGTAACTCCATGGATGCCGAAGTGGAGTACAGTCCAGTATACAAAGAGTTGGTTAAACTCTTTGCAAACTCTCCATTCAAGAGGAAAAAGTAACTGCGTAAGCTTGTCATGTGAGAAAGCATATTATGCTCACACAGTAAATACTTAATAAGAGCATCATTGACAAGACGACTTTGAATTCGCAATGGAATCATAACAGATTTTTCAAGGTACACCTGAAGAGAAGTGTTGTCAATCATCTCTATGTCAGCAGCTGTCAATGTAGATTCAGAGGTTGGTGTCAGAGCAGCTGAACCAAATCCCACAAAATTAGGATAGGTGGGTGTTGTTTGTGGAAACTTAAATCCAGACTCAGTGACATGAGAGCTACAAATATCACTAGTTGGTATTTCCGCAGTTGCAATAATAGATGGAATTTCACTACCAATTTCAGACAGAGGTGTATCACCGAAGGGTGGAATTTGAGACATGCTACTGCTCATTGACAATGGAAAATTGTCAGTGGTACATGACATAGGCGTCGTTCCATCAAAAGCGTCATGATACGTTGTACTAAAACTCATAGTGAGGGCTGGTGTTCCTGCACTACTTCCTGCACTATTTGCTTCATTTGTCTTCTCCACTGGACCAGTTCCATAGATGTAAAATTCCTGCTCCATGACTCTAGCACGGTTTCTTTGAGCTTCAGTGAACCTCGTTGTTTTAAACTTCGACTGAGGTTCATCCTTAAGGATATTTAAAGATGATAGTTGACCTGGACGGTTTACCTGTTCAGTACTCACATCACTGGCTTCATGTACTTCATCAATCCTCTCTGTATTCTGTCTCCTTTGTATATCATTCTCCAAGAAGATCAAGTTGCCTTCATTGTTGTTTGGTGTCAAGCTATATTCCTGTTGTAGGACTTTAAATCGATTACGTTGCAAGTCCGTCATGTTATCGGCATTCCTAAGTTTCAAAAATTCGAATCTGTTAGCCATTAAGTCATTATTTGCATCCATAATGTTGGTAACATCTGAAAATTGGACAGAGCTGTTAGTGTTTCTGAGGCGATTAGCGAGCTTCTCAGTTTGAGCTATTGGTATATCATCAAACTGATCGTTAGCATTGTTCTTGTCCTGTTGATCATAATCACAGCTTGAGAATGTTGTATGTAACATCATTTTAGCTCGGTTGCGTTGCAAGGCTTGATCTTTTTGTGGATTCATTTGTTGATTTACAGATTCAATTGAAAGAGTTATTGGTGTAATATCTAAGACAGTGGGACGTGGTGACTTTATAGAGACGGATTGATGAACTGCCAGAGTACTCTTATAATCGGGATCGGATTTGACGTCATCCTTCGCAGACATATTGACTGCAGGTTCCAAATCTGTCGTCTTGTTACTTATATCTTGGATACATGATATGTTATTAGACATTCTGGTGTTATCAAGATTACTATTCTCATCCTGACAAGTGTTAGCATTCCGATCAGACGGTTCTGTGCCAAAGTCAGTGCGCTGTATATTGACTTCCGCATCAACTTCCGGTTTCTCAGGTCTAACACTCTCTACCTCTTCTTCTCTAATGATTTCCTGTTTATCATTCTCATCAGTTTGGGTCATATCCGATTTGCTAATAGCCTCTGTGAGAGGTTCATTCTTACTTTCCCATAATTCATGCCTTGCACTGGATATAGCAACAATTCTATTGTCAAACAGCTGCATCCGTTTCATCCGCCATTCGGCACGAACACGTCGTCTTTCAGCCTCAGAAGCTAATTCATTATAATAATTTAAAATATTTGCTTTTTCTAGACGGTTAATCCTGTCAGCCTCTTCCTGTTCTCTATTAACTTTCTCAGCTAATAATTTGTCAGCTAATAACTGAGCTTTCTTGTCCTTTTCTTTACGCAGTACTGCTTCCTCAGCCTGATTCTTAAGCTTGGCAAGAAGGTCTCGTTTATTCTGTGCCAGGGTTTTAATAGACTCCTCGCGCTCCCTCTTTATACGTAGTAACGTATCCTGTTGCGCGATGCTTACCAGCTCAGCACGTTGTCGCTCGACCTTTCTCTGATCTTGAAAAGCAGTAGATAATGAGACTACATTACCCAATGCATTCTGACCTCTAGTCATGTATTCCTGGCAGTGCATAGCCTGTTCGCGTAACTGATCTACACTGAGACAGACCCTGACAGCAGGATGAGAAGTAGCAAAGACACCACATAAAGGATTCTTCGGATCACATAACTTCAGCAGTCTCACAGCTTTTCCACATTGAAGTATAGATTCTGTGAGACTGTCTAAAAACCTTGGCACAGATTTTGTATTGATACCAAAACCCTTCGTCCAGAATTTACGTCCCCGTTGACGCAGGTACTGTGGTCGCATCTGTATCATGAATTCCTCGTACTCGTCTTCGCACACTCCTTCAAAGAGCCACCTTTGGAGAAATCGAAAGTATACTTCGCAGCAAGATTTGAGTATTGAATAAAAGACCAGAGCAATATCCGGTTGAGTGACCTTTGTCACTTCCTCGTAGATGTGGGTCAGGACGCCAATACCCTTTTCTAACATGGAATCGCTATTGTCATCGCATCTACACAAAACAGCGACTTCTACAATCATGTCACCCAAAGGTCCTAAAGTGTCTAGGACCTGCAAAATTGCTCCTGGCCTCTCAGAATTCTTGTCAACGGAAATACGTAAAACTGCCGCTTGATAGCATAAAAAGAATTCCTTGATGCTGTTACACATGGCCTTGAAAATTAGACCCTCCTTTTGCAGTTTTCCTGTTTCTGGATTGCATGTTATCAGCATTGATAAAGCTCTGAATGAATTCCCCCATTCGATAGGCTTACGGCATACGTCTTGTAACATCTCTGCACTAACTCCTGAGATTACAGTATTTTGTTGCAATTGAAATCCAAACATGTTACTGTAGTGGAAATTGTCGCTCTCTATTCCAAGTAACAGTAGCTTAATATTTGATAGAAATTCTTTGCTGGAAACTTCCGTTATCTCTCTCAGTGATTCCAAGGCATTTTTTTGCAAAAGGGGAGCAATCGTTGCCAGTCGGATTTTTTCTAAGTGTAACATAGCTTCCTTTGTTTCTGTTAAAAATCTTGGCTCTTTTGGTGGATTTAATTGGCCTAATGTTTCCCACGTGCGATGATTAGAAATACATTCTGTGTCAAGTTCCTCATCAGAGATGCAACTAAATAGATCGGTGATTCCTTCTAATTCTTGATATGGATCATTTTTATTTGATGTCTCTGTTTGATTTATCTCTGATTCACTCTCCATGCCTGTATGTACGGATGTAATCTTTGGCCATAGGGATTCTGCTTCCACACTAAAGTGTTCTTCCTTCTTGTTCTGGTAATCTTCATTAGGATCGCCATTGTCTTCCTAAATAATATTTGAATTTTATTTTCATTTTTGATTGGATCTAAAAAGCCAGTAGGAATGATAACTTTACCATAATTTGTGGAAGAAAATGCATTCCCATCGTGAAGTCCTTTACAGATGGTAGTGCAAGGTTTCCTCTCGATATAGGAGACATTATTGATAGTGGTGCACTATTGTTTCTGAATCAAAATTATAAAATAATATGCAATCAAAAAACAAGTAATAAAAAAATGTAAAGAATTGAATATTTATTATTACCTACCTGCTATATTCTGTTCCAATCATTGTTGCTGATCTAAATTGACCAAGAAAAGAAAGATTGCTACCAGGTTCAGCTGTGCAATCTTGTATAATACTACTATCCTTTATACCTAATACTGTTTCAAACTTTTCTGGTAAAACAAATGATTCAATAGGGTATGTTTGAAAAGGCATGACTCCTTTTCCATCCCAGCAGATCTCTGGTAAAGCAGGATTTGCTTTTCCATAATGAAAGATATTCTAATATAAAATTTTTATCAATACAATTCATGGTAATGACAATGTGTTCCTCATAACAATATTCTAACATAAATATTTAATTACCAGTGAAAATTCTTCGGTGTGCTCAATACTCCTTAGTTCAATCAAAAAATATAAAATGGAGTACACTGTTGAATTAATATCTTCCTCATTAAGCTCGTCTAAAGCATTTTCCAAATCCTTTGCTTGAGAAATCCTATTTTTACTAATCCTTAAATGGTACGAATGTTTCAATAATTCCATTATGGGATCTCCAAGTTTATTCTTCCATTTAACTGTTAAAGTAAAATATAACTATTTTAGTAATGAATACATCCGTTATATCTGAATTAAATACAATATCTTTTATGCTGACCATTAAATTTATTTGCATCAGAACACTTATTCAGCAATATACCATAAGCTTGGGATCTAAGTTTCTTCACAATCTTTGTATTATCTTTTTTTGGTAAGTAAGGATGATCATCAGATGGATTCTGTTTCTCAGCAAATCGCTCACATAATTCAGTTATTAGGCCATAAACACCAACATTATTTTCCAAATCCATTGTCCTCGAACAATTTTATGGACAAATCAAATGGTTACCAATTGTGTGACCTAGGAAATATAAACCTGAAATGTAATATTGTGCTTAAATCACAAATTTTACTGATTAATTCAGTTAATAAAATATTTACCAAGATGATTTGACACAGAAAATGTGCATGCTCTGTCATTCACTTCAAATACTTTTACATCACAACATTTTACGAAAATATTAATGGTTGTATAATTCAAGATTATATTTACATCACATTTCTAATTCGGCTATACATTTGACAAGTAGAGTAACAACAACAATGTTCTTTACTATTGATGTGCCAGGAATTTCAGAGTTCTGAATTTTCATCGTAGTTACGCCATTGTCTATCTGCCAACTTCAGGACGTTGACAGGGGGGAGGTATAACCTACCGACAGATGGCGTTGCTGCTCGTGCTAACAGTCTATAGCACGGGAGTGCCGTGTCTCCAATAATTGGTCTTTGGTTCTCACCAGTTCTCAAATTTTAGTGAAGGAGAAGAGACGGCATTACGTACGTACGGTCACGCATCTACGGAAAGATCCGTGTAGGTGGCCGCGCACGCAGGCATAGGCAGGCGCACACCCGCGTACATCCAGGCTAATTTGGAGATGGCTGCAGTGCCCGTGAACCGAAGTTCGCAGTGGTTGTCGTTGTGAGCCGAGTTCTCCACTAGTGTCTTCGTTTCTTCGCATTCTGGGCTGGATAGGAAGTTCTCCAGGTCGCCGAGATGCCGCGTTTTCATAAAATCGAGATCAACAGGACCGAGTGGGAGGTTCCTGAACGATATCAAATGCTCACTCCTGTGGGTTCTGGTGCCTACGGCCAAGTCTGGTAAGAAGACGATGAGGACGAGGGGTCAGAGCGGGGGACTGTAAGAGAAAGAAAGAGTGAGAGGTAGCTGAAAAAGAATAGTTCTTACGTGCGTGGATCCAGCTACTTGTGCATTCTCTCGTGAGAGGGATTCAAGTATCAAATCAAACTTGAGAAATCATTGTGGATGTTCTCCAGAGTTCTCCAATCCTCTGTGATCCACACGAGCATCTTGAAATGAGATTGTGTAATGTTTCATAATTTTCCTCTCTCACTCTCTCTCTCTCTCTCTCTTTACTTCTCTGAGCCATAACTGGTTTTGTCTGTCAACGAAGAATAAGCTGGCAATCTATTCTTGGCACCTGTCAAACACGTCCCGTTAGCCAGTGGCTAGTTGTGTGGTATGGCTCAGGAGACTTTCGACATTGTCCACGACGACACAATAGGACAGCGCAGCGGGATGTTAATAAGAGATGGAGTAATAATCATCGTTTGGGCGCGCGTACTCTTGTACTTGATCAGATGACCATGGCAACGGATTATAGGAGAGTCTCGTTATCTATCAGAGTAAGAGATAAGGTGCTCTCATCAGCGTAGGGCATAAGTTTGCACAGCAAGCCATCTGATGTTTTTTTATCTGACTCAAAATGAGTTATTGAAATTATGTAGAATATTTGTACTCACCCGAGGAGCATTTATTTCTCCTCATTATAAAATCGAAGTGTCAATTGAGAATTGTTGGAATGAAATTTCAGTTCTGCAGTCGACACTACGAACGGGATGAAGGTGGCGATAAAGAAATTGGCACGACCGTTCCAATCAGCTGTTCACGCCAAGAGAACCTACAGGGAATTGCGTATGCTCAAGCACATGAATCACGAGAACGTAAGTTGTTGTTCGCGGTGCTTGGCGGCGTCGAGCAGATTTTATTTACGGCAGCCAGGATTAAACGGCTCATGATCGTTCGCTTTATCCGATTAGGTAATTGGACTCCTGGACGTATTTCATCCCTCCACATCCCTCGAGGACTTTCAGCACGTGTGAGTATCTCGAGGCAGTTTGGATAACGACGCCGGGGGCGGCAGAGAAGAGAGCGAGCAAATGCCTGAGAATGACAATTTTAGCTACCTGGTGACGCATCTGATGGGAGCCGACCTCAATAACATCGTCAGGACCCAGAAGCTTTCCGATGATCACGTCCAATTCCTCGTCTACCAGATTCTACGTGGCCTCAAGTACATCCACTCTGCTGGGATCATACACAGGGTAAGGATAAACAGCATCTGGACCTGTCAGGTTTCTGATCCTTGTCACAGCAACATGACCTGGTCATACAGGACCTCAAGCCCTCGAACATTGCTGTGAACGAGGACTGCGAACTAAAGATTCTAGACTTTGGCCTGGCTAGACCAGCTGAAAATGAGATGACAGGTTACGTAGCCACCAGATGGTATAGGGCACCTGAGATCATGCTCAATTGGATGCATTATAATCAGACAGGTTTGAAATATTAACAGCAAGAATTCATTTGTTAATTGCACAGACCCATTCACCGTTTAAAATCAATTATGACTTCTTGCAGTTGATATATGGTCGGTAGGATGCATAATGGCTGAACTACTCACAGGAAGGACGCTATTCCCAGGAACCGATCGTATCCTTTCTTAATATTATTGCGCTCGTACAAGCACTACTCGTCCTTGTCCTGTTTTAATCCACGTCCATCATGTCCATGTGACAATCGTTAATTTCATCTTCGATTAATCTTCGTCGCTTGCTTCTAACAAATGCTCCAAGTTCTACGAACGATAATTCTCTCTTACTCTCGATTCGACAATTTCGGTATAACTGCTTTAGCTTCGGCTTAACGCTGTCTATTCTGACCTCGCACGCAATCGCTACGCACTGGGTGTCCACACGCGAGGCACTCTGTTCAATGTGAAAATCAATTCTCTATATAGTCGCTGTCGAATATTTCTTATTTCTCGTTTTGTATTTGCTTTTCGTCACGGCCGGAGAGTCGAGAGAGAGATAAAACGTGGCGGAGCCTTAGCAAGTGCAGATATTCATCAACTGAACCTCATTATGGAAATCCTTGGTACTCCACGAGACGAGTTTATGCAGAAAATATCATCCGAATCGGTAAGTCTCCTCGAATCACCACCCGCTGCACGCCTTAGGACATTTTTAATGCTGCATGCATTACTTGCATGATAGTTGTGGCAAAGAGGGAACGAAGAATCAAGAATTACTTTCCTACTTCCGTGACCTATGACCTTATGACCTAGTGCGATCCCAAGAGATGTCACGCGATTAATTTATTTGAGATACAAAGGCTAAAATGTGCCCTTCCGCACTGAGTTTGACTGCACGCACGATTAACCCGGTGGGACGCTTTGATTTTGAATTTAATTTTTAATATTAATTTCGAATTTTGAAACGACGTGTGGCAGCTCGATGCAAGGATACCTTAACGCTACGCAGACATTGATCACCTAACACGAGTTTTAGTGCTTTGCGGCACTCCCTCCGAGGAGACTCTGAGCAAAGTAACCAGCCAAGAGGTAAATAGGATCGTTTCACCTCGAAAATTCGGAATTAATATCATGAAATACGTTAGACAATTCTTTGTATCTATTTCGTACTTTTACCGGAATTAACGTTTCCCTTCTGAGTTTCGTATTGGACGACGCAGGCCCAGTCGGCTGGCTGGGAATCAAAGCTCGCGTTATCTTGAAAAACCGTTAATCCTTATCTTCAAATATCGAATGAGTTGAACACAAACTTACTTTCAGGCGAGAAATTATATACAGAGCTTGCCGCCATTGAAGAAAAAGAATTTCAAAGACGTTTTTCGCGGTGCCAATCCGCTAGGTGAGTGACTCGGTATTTTAGAATAAAGAATGACGTACATTTTCGATGCGCAAAAAGTCCAAATAAAAATTCTCTCTCGCCTTGTATCCTAACAGCCATAGAGTTACTCGAATTGATGCTGGAGCTAGATGCTGAGAGGAGAATAACAGCCGAACAGGCTTTGGCACATGCTTATCTGGCACAGTATGCAGATCCAACGGACGAACCACTTTCTCTTCCCTACGATCAGAGTTTCGAAGACATGGATCTGCCTGTGGAAAAGTGGAAGGGTAAGTTGAAAATCTCAAGCCTCCATTTAAAAAAAAAAACAAAACTCTAAACTGTGTAATTTCAGAGCTCGTCTACCATGAGGTGGTGAATTTTGTGCCTCAACAATTGCCAAGCTCCTCCAGTGCCACGGAAACCACATCGTAGTATCGGCATTGCAATTTATTAGTTCGTTAAGCGTTCTCTAGGTGGACACATCTAATTGGCACTACAAACAGGATAATCAAGAGCAAGATGGCGTGTCTGCCTATAAAAGCTACCTAACATGTACATAATGATTTATAGCTAGATTGGCTAAGCTTATTTTTCAGAGAGTTTAGATTAACATCTACGTATCTTTCTAGCAAGATGAATGAAAGGAAGTGAGTGACCTTGAGACACGTGCGCACTTTGAGAATGGCGCAAGAAGCGTGAGTGGCACGTACATAAAAGATTTTAATTCTGTCATAAAGAACAGAGTAAAGGAAGTAGATGGCGTCACGATCGAATCAGATCTTGCACAATTATGTTAATCAGATACTTTCGTACGTTGTTTTCGAAAATTACATGTAACATATTACGTATAACGCAAGTGAATTATTCTAAGTAACTGTCCACGCATTCACACACGCTTACACACACACAGAGAGATCACTTGCACACTCACAAGTTACCTTTATAGCATACAATTACTATTCTACTCGCAGTGCCGTTATGCGATAATCAAAAGGCCTAATTTATTACCGCTAGTTTACTAATATCCATACGTTAAACATAGTGGCAGAGTCTCGAGTAAGTTCTTGAGATATATTTTTGTCGTGGTATTCAAAGCCGACTCTAAGGAGAAGAAGGGTGATGGAGGTGATGGAGGTGATGGAGGTGATAGAGCCATCGTGCGGCAGTATTATTTTACCTCTAACGTAGGCCGCGTTGCCTACGTTTACTCTGTGTATCTCCACTGCATCAATATTACGTGAGAATAATAGAAGAGCAACGTTTCCTTGGATGATTTCGATCATGCTACGTCTAAAGCAATCCAAGGAAGGCGGCATCTTAATCATGCTGAGATGATCCACGTTATTTTATGATTACACTAGAAATACGTATTAATTATTTTGTCGATCACCCAAATGTCAAATACAGAAGACTTGCATTATTTTCTCTGCGTTTTTCTTCTATGCATTAGCCGTGTGATCTGTTGGCGATGACTATGACAGAAAGGTCTGAACGGTCGATACCATTACTTTATTACTACGGTATGATTAAATCTCCCAAAAAACACGAGTAAAAGTCTATGTCGAGTACAGCAGTGCTGTACATATTATTAATGTCGAGTACATAAGTTTCTATGTATCTGCTTATTATTCTAACACTAGCCCGTCATTTTTATTTTATTTTCAAAAGTTCCTATAACGTCTTCGCCACTCTTGCACTACTACTGCATACTTAATTATGAATTAATGGTCATTTAATAATTAATTAAATTTTTGGTGACTCCTTATCGTCACATCATCAGGACCAAGACCATCATACACCATACAGAGATTCATGGGACGTGGATGAATGTCGTGTTTTTTATTCGCTATATGAGTGTAATTCCTTCCTAATGCAAGTCCTTTGTCGTTAGGCATGGAATACCGGAAATGCTCTTCATGAGATGGCAAATAAGCAACGACCTTTTGTATCCATCTAAGTCTATGCAAAAGGAAAATTAAAAAATTAGTAAGTCCACATTATGTTATGTTAGAAGTGCATGTTGATTATTCTCTCAATATCAATTAAATATCAAACATGGAAGACTTGCACCGTGCTTATTTTATTCTCTCATATATTATCTAAGCAATTTGTTAATGCACTCCTTGACCCAGAGCTCTGAACGATCGATGCCAATTAATTTCTTGTTGGATTATTCATTGCATTTATCAGAAGACAAATCTTCCTGATAATTCCTCCACTTCTTCAGAGCATTCAGCAGCAACAAGATGTCCGCCAAAAAAAAATTCAGTGCGCCTATATTGTTTTTTGGACGTATAATTGGACTGATTCCTTTTCGCCTTGGTGAAGATCAAAGTGATCTACAATTTTCTATTGCTGGTGCCGTTTACGGGACTGTAATAGCCATTGTTTACAGCATTGTCTGCGTGATGGTTTTGCATTTACTTTTCATGGAATATTATCCTTTGGGAACCCCTTTACTAATTATGGCTAGCGGAATCGAAGTCGTTTCAGTTTATTTCCTGTGCATCGCCACCTGGCTGACTTTTGCTTACCGTCAAAAACGTATCATCAAGATGCTACAAGACTTTTACAAGATACAAGAAATTGCTTGGGAATATTTTGGAATTCCAACTGATGACGAGAGGATTATCTATCAGATAACAGTTCATGCGGCTTGGATAAACATCACCTTTCTTATTTTCACTACTTTTGAATATATATCCTTCTCCAACAATTTCACTTATAATTTCGTTATTTGGGTCTCATTCTATTCGCCCACCGTTGTGTATCATAATGTCATTATTTTATTTTTGGTCTCAATGAATACAATCAGACGCAAGATCCATCGTCTTAACGAAAAACTTATCGAAAGAGGAAGATCTATTAATTCTCCTACGACTATCAATGACTTTGCATACGTTCATGGATTCCTTTGTGATCTTGCCGAATCGGTCAGCCACTTTTTTGCTCATTTTATACTGCTGACAGTCGTACAACACTTTCTACAGCTTATTACAAGGATTTATGACATTTGTATAATCCTAAAGAACCAGGATTCTTCAATTAAAATACCATTGGTAATGTACGTGCAGGTTATTGACGTGTTCGTTTGTATTCTTCAGGAATATTTCATTGGCAGTATCGTTGACGGGACGGTGAAGGAGGTACCACCATTTTCTTCTTAATTCTCCGGAAACTCACTTTGTTTTAACATACCCACTAGTTCTATTCTTTCACCTTAGGCGAGGAATACCGGAAATGCTCTTCACGAGATGGCAAATATGCAACGTCCTCTCAGGCAGAGAACGCAGGTAATATTGTTTCTGAAAGAAATTTTAAAATAAGTTTCAAAATGTATTAAATTTTCTGTATCGATACAGGTATACGCATTTTCAATTCAATTGTTACGTCGACGACTCGACTTGTCAGCTTATGGCTTTTTCAAATTTGATCTGAGTTTGCTTTTAAAGGTGAGTCTAAAAATTTTGCAGAATTTTCAACAGAATAGAAAACTGTTTTTTTTTTGTATATTCAGGTCATCAGCACTTCTACTACTTACATCGTAATTGTGATGCAACTCGAGAACTTTAATCCGAACGTACCGAGTGCACTACCGAATTGATTAATATAAACAGTCCTAAAGATTATTTATTGAACTTGCGCCATAGCACTTAACAATTTCTCTTAATTAGCGTCCAGGTATTTAAATATTTTTGCAATGTAACACATATCGAGAAGCTTCAGAGTCTAAATGTCATTTAATACAGAGAAAAGAGGATAATAACACAGTATCGTTTTCTCGATTTCATACTAATAAATCAAACCTTCGCACAATAAATACCTTTACCCAATCCTTATTCTCCTTGTTATCATCATGTCAGTCGCTCCTTGTCACAAAGAAATGACATTTGTACCATAAAAATCAATAAACATTTTGGGTGATTAACGACGTCCATTAGTACACATCACTGTAGCAAATGTAGAAAAGCAAGAATAGATCAAACCATCATTCCTCGTTCCTCGTTCCCATGATTCACGTCAATATCTAAGAAAAAAATTATAAAAGTTAGTGATCGCGAGAAAAATCAAGAGTATCAAACAGAATCAAGAATAATAAAAGGAAAAAATTTCACTTTACTTTCAATGTATAATAATAAAGAACGCTTAGATTTCTTCAGGACTGAAATCACAGAATGTTTCTCCAAAGTGAACGCCATCTCCAGGATCTTCGGCTTGTCAATGGGCCCAATAAATCTTTCATCCAAAAGAACCAGCTACTTTTCCTGGACGATCTACGCTCTGCTAAATTTCCTGGTGGTAATCGTTTGCAGCTACCTGGCCGAATTTGGCTTCCAAGTAGAACCTGAAACCGCGCAGAACAGTAGTTACAGCAAAACAACAAAAGTTGAAGATAAAATAAAGCACATGAAACTTTTTGGAAGTGGAATGATAATAGTGATCCTAATGTTATTGACTCCCTTCACCAGAAAAGACCTGGTGAACTCCTTGGACGAGCTTGCACGAATCGACAATAGATTCGAGATGGAATTTATTCTTAGACTGGATTACAAAAAGTCATCGAAACGTTCCAGCCATCATCTTGTCATTGTTATTTCTACTTTCTTGATTCTCTTCATCAAGATACACATCAGCATATACTACAATCACATTTATCGTAAAATTGTATTATGGTACTTTCTCGTTATGTACGCAACGTTAATGAAGATTTTAATTGCCCTGCAATTTATCACCCTTCTATTTAGTCTTCGTGATCGGTTCCTAATTCTAAATTCGAGGCTCAGGAATATCTTGCCGGAAGACCAGCAACAAAATTTTGTCAGAAGCTCCTTCCGCGAGTGTTGCACTATTTACAGAAGGCTTTGCATTGCTGCTGAAATTCATCAGGATCTTACCGAAGCATCCGGCACTGCCAACAAAGCATTTGGAATTCAAATGCTTGTTGACCTTCCTTATACATTCATGATAATCACGTGTGAACTTTACGCCGCCATCGGGACACTGTCAACTGATTGGTATGTGACAATCATATTTAAAGGAACAAATATTTATTGTAATTCCATTGAATTCTCCCAATCCTATTGTTTATTTTTTTCTTGTTGCAGGAATCTTGCCATTAGTTACTTCAATTGGAGTATTCTTCATGCCATTCAATGGATCTGCATTGTTGCTACTTGCAATTCCATCATCCGTCAGATGCGCAAGGTCATCGTTACCGTGCACAAGATCAGCTTGAATTCCGTTGACTTGTATAGCCATGCGATCGTACGTGCTGAGTGATTTTAAAAATCATTGATAAATCTCATTATGACGTTTAATATAAATTAATCACTCTAGGCTCAAGATTTTTTTTATAAGGAACCTCATCAAAAATTTGAATTTACGGCCGATGGCTTTTTCACCATTGACTCGACCATCCTTACTTCGGTAAATCTTTATTATTAAATTAATGAATTTCATATAATTTCAATCGGCAATATTTATTGAATTGTCAAAATTTTCTTTTAGGTGGTTGCAAGCGTGACAACGTATCTTTTATTTCTTATTCAATTTGATTCGTTTCCGATTGTTGAAGAGCATACTTATATTAATGTAACGACACCAAATAATTAATTATAAATTTGTATTGGCTTAGATTCTCTTCTTTTGACATATGTATCATTTACATAGGAAAATGTTACTTAGTATCCTGTGATCGTATTCCATTGATCTCATGGGAATCGGCATCAACGTCATCGATCAACTTTCAAGATGAACCTTCGTAGCTAATGGCTCATAGTTCATTATAGCAATCGATCGTTTACCATTAGAGAAATAGCATAGCAATTCAACTGCCAAGCTTAACGCCATTAGTTTAATTGATTGCGTCGAAGTGTGAAAGTAAAAGTGCGCCTGGAGAAAGAGCAAAGCATCGTTAACTTGGGATCAGATAAATACACAAGTCATTGCATAGGAAAAGTGAAGCCACTACGAACTAGTGAAATTTAACAATAAAATAAAAGTCAGATGACAGTCATGTCGTTCGTAGATCAAAATCGTCATATAAATCAGTCAGAAATTAATTGGTTGGATAAAAAAAATAGTGCTGATAATTCAAATAAAAAAATTCGTATCGATGGTGAGCTGATTAATTGATGTACCATGAATGAGATTTTTTTGAAGTTTTCTATGAATTTTTGTAATTTATAACATTTTAATATCACCTTATCGCAGTTCAATCGTTGCCCAAGAGGAATAACAGGATCAGTCCAATTGGTAGTGATAAGAGAATGAAAAATCGAACCTGTGATTTTTATTTTGTCCTAGAAAGGGTTGCGTGGTTTTGGCGTATTGTTGGGTTATTTCCATTGAAAATGGACAATGGTCCATTTTATTCAAGAAAGTATATTAGACAATCTCCTATGATTGCTTATAGCATTCTCCTGCTGTTTGTCTTTCTTATATTTTTCTCTCAATGGTTATATAACTTTTCAATGCTTACGAGGTAATTGCTATGCTTATAGTTGATTTGTGCTATTTTTTATATCTCAATGCTGAAATATATTAATTGCAGATCAGATGTGCCGTTCCTGAATGTTACTATCTATCTTCGAATTGGCTGCACCCTCGTTTGTGTTTTAACGATAATCAGCTCGGTATTATATCATAATCAAAAAGTAAAGCCATTCTTTTTACTGCCGTTGAATTCTCATTGATTAAAAAAATTTTTAATTAAGATATTTTCAGTTTTTAGCAGCAATCGAGCTACTTGCCGCGCAAAGCTATATTTTGCAACATTTGGGATGTCACGTGGATCATAGAAAAAATGCGATGTACTTTCAAACCTTTTTATGGTTAACCGTGTTCATCGTGATACCAATAATCATCTACGACGTAATCATCGAAACGGAATTTCTCCAAATGTAATATCAGGAAGTGACGTCAGTATTTCAAAGAATAATACAAATTTTGATCTTCCTATTTTCAGAGTACCTTTTCCATGGCCAATTTGGCAGTTTATCATGATGGCGCATATCATAAGTGTCACCTTATTTATCTGTCTGGTGTCACTTCTAGGCCTACACTTCCAGTTTCTTGTCAATAATTTAGTAACCACCTTTGCAAGGATTCATCATAATTTATGTCTTTTTCGTAGCTTTGTACCGAATATAACAATCATTGGTAATTCATATTATAACGATGAATGATCTCTTCTTCTAATTAATTTGTACTTCCGGTTTCTTCAGGAAAGACTCCCGACTCGCAAAATGGCGTCACAGAACATCTGATTTCACTTGCTAAAGTACATTACAATCTCTGCAACGTAGCGAAAAGCATCAATCATATATATGGCTGGAATATAGTACATTCCTTTCGGTTTATATTTAACTATTTTTTAATTCAAACGATAACTTAACTAATTATACCTTCTTACTGCTTCAGGTAATTAATGGTTTGACAACATTTGGCGTACTTACTACCGCACTCTATTACACATTTGTTGAAGTACGCAAGGGTGTAGATCAGATAAATTTTAAACAATTGTGTACACATGCACATTGGTTTCTTATCTACCTCATTGGCATCACTTTAATTGTAACTGCCTGTAATTGGACACGTAATCAGGTTCGATATTTTAAAAAAATTATCAGCAGCTCACATTGTCAACAGTTATTTATACAAAATTTTTTAAGGCAACTTGCGCGGGCAAATTTTTGCATGAACTGGATTTGTCCAACACGGATATTTCATTTTATCAGTCGGTACGATGTTCGTTACTCAGAATAATAATTTATTTGACAACTAACTTGCTCTCTGTCTTACAGGTGCAGTCCTTCTCTCTTCAGATGCATCATCAAAAAATTGCCTTCTCCGGTGCTGGACTTTTTCCATTAGACTCAACTCTTCTGCAGTCGGTAACATCTCTGTGTATAGTACACAGCCTCTGTCGTTCTGTCTGGACCATTGACTGATGATTAGATTTATTTCTTATGCTTTTTCAGATAGCAGGCGCTGTTACAACTTATCTGGTTATTCTCATACAGTTTGGATCGTCCGTACGCAACCCATGATTACGAACGATTGGAAAATCGCAACAAACCCACCCCACGATTAAGGAAGCGTATATAGATCAGAGTCATTAGAATTTCTAATAAATTAACTAATTAAGATATAAAACGATATTTTTTCGTATTATTTGCCCACTTTCTGGTAAGTACGAAAAATGCAAGATGTTTTTATTACCTACAAAGTGTGTCACGTAGGGTGGTTATTGTTGGGGTTGGTGGAAAATCTTCCTAATTTTGACTGTTAGCAAAGTAAAAAAAAACTATTAAACTGATATTGTTAATAATCTTTACACAAAAACACTAACAAAAATATTGAGCAAAATAATATACATATGTAGCTGGTATTGAAAGCGCGTAAGGTCCGGCACTAGTTTGAGAGAAGTCGAGACAGATCGCAGCCGTATAAGTTAGGTCGAATCGTCGATTAAATTCGCGTCGAGTGGCGTCGAGTGGTGTCCAGAGGAGTGAACCTCTGGATGTGGAGCAAAGGATCTCTTAATTGTTCCTGCTATCCAGGAGTCTCTCTGGGCCGCTTGTAGCATCGTCCAGAGAGTCTAGACAGGGTAGACATGCCGGGTGTGAAAGAAGCGCGATAATGATGCGACTTCGATTCGTAAAGACACTGTTGGTGCTCGCTCTTTTGGGAAACATTATTATCTGGCATAGAATATGGAGGTTATTTGCCGTTCAGCAGAGTCCACGTACTTCAAACGTCAGTCTCACTACTGTCGAGGCACCGCTCAAGTTTCATCGTCGTCTTGCACGCATTGTAACAGTGATAATAAGACAGTTTGAGTCCTTTGAAAATGATGTAGCTGCCACCGTTGAATCTATCCTTAATTCCTTTCCCACAATTCCAATACTCATCGTTTGCGATGAGCTACCTTACCCACCATTGGAATTAGATTTTTTAAATAAAAGCATGAAAAATATCAAGCTCATCAACCTTCAACCACAGTTTAATAAGTCTTTCGAAGAACGCAATCCACTGTTTTATGTGCGCACTAAATATGTATTGATTTTGCCTGATGCTACTAGACTCTCTAGTAAACAAGTGATGCAGGTGAGTTAATCGATTAGCTAATATGTGATGATTCAGGTTTTATTGGACTTATAATTATGTCTCTGCGTTACAGAAATAATCATCTTGATTTTTCTCTTTGCAGGAAGCTATAGCTCGTGCAGGAAAGTTTGGTGCTGTGTCTATTCCTGTAGGAAGAGGTCATTTAGATTGCTACAGTGTAGGTCTAAGGGTTAAGCAATGGAGTTTGCATTTAAGAACCATCGATGGCGATGAGTGTGATGCTGTAGTTGGTAGGCATGCTACTGTCATCGAAGCAAAAACTTTGAGAAAGCTATCAGATCCATTTTTACAACCCTTCACAGATGCTCTTTATGTTCAGACATCTGCTTTGAGAACCAAGGTATGACTTGTTCAAGATCTTTACCATTAGCCTTGTACTCCGTTGATATAGATTTTCGAATGATAAAATCTTCTTCAGATACACATAATAAGAGAGCATCGATTGAATGAAGGGAAGCCACTGTTCCGCAGTCATCAAGCCCAATGGAAGGTGGTCCAGCTCCGTCAAAAACGTGAACGAGCAATGTTTGAGAAGCTTGGTATAAAAAAGGTGACTCGTGCCTCAGGATCTGTCGAGTGGTATGGTTGCTCAAGAGATACCACACGTTGCTTCGGATCAGTTGTCAACGGCATCCCCTCGTACCTCTATCAAAATCGATACACACCACCCTGCTGTCTTGCCGGTTTACGCAAAGTTGCACATCACGTTTTCAATAGACTGGAAGAAGCTGGTATTAGGTTTTGGTTAGAAGGTGGTTCCCTGTTAGGAGCCATGAGAAACTCGGACATCCTCCCATGGGGTCACGAGATTGACGTAGGAGTAAATCGTGATGACATTACCAGATCCCCCTGGCTTGCCAAAGCCAGAAGCAAACCGGTCGTCGACAACCAGGGCTTCGTTTGGGAAAAAGCAACGGAAGGAGAGTTCTTCAAAGTCCAATATTCAAAAACAAACCGACTTCACGTGAACGTCTTGCCTTTTTATTCAAAAAATGGTACCATGACCCGAGACGCATGGTTTTTGAAAAATCGTGACTTTCCTGAGCAATTCCTACACCCGATGTCCAGCATCGAATTTGCCGGCAGGCAAGTGCCAAGTCCAAATAACATACGTGATTTCCTTGAAATTAAGTATTTTCGAGGTGTCATAGAAAATCCAGAAATACCCGTTAAAATATCTACTGATTAAGATCATGGATATTCCTTATCCCCGTTATTCCTTTTTCTTACTTATGTCATTACTTCTCTTTATGCATTCCATTTTGAGGGAGAGGATTAACGGACAGTGCCAAAATTAGATGAGTCTCGTATACCTTATCAGTATTATAGAATATTGGGCTTCCGTATTCATCTCGTGTTTTTCATTCTTTTACTCCTGTTACTTTAAAAAAAAAAAGCATTTTATTATCAGTAGGAGTGTAGTTAATTATTTGAATGTGTAACTTCATCATGGCCCAATACTATGTAGAAGTTACTTTAAGCGCGAGAGCAGAAATACAACTTTTTTAGATCATTATTAATATACTCAACTGTTAATCTATATGTTAGAAATGAAAAACTATTAGTATCAAGGTCGTCAGATTGTAACACGGCCTAGAAATAGTTAACTGTGCTATTAAACATAAATTGTGTCACAATCTACCTTGAGGCGGCCCGTGTGTTATGATAAAATATTGTATATGTCTGTTAATATAAATGATCTGACAAATAGTATCTCTTTCTGATTGCTAAATTTCATTCTAAATGACTTAGAATTATTTTATATTTATTCACCTGGCATTTATAATGTAAACGAACACGTCATACTTTTGTACTAATTTGTCAAAATATTATTATTATGCCTAGAGTCAGTATGGCTGGACTGCGCGTTTGTATGCATCTGAATATCAGGGACAATTTTTATTTCATAATTTCGAATACTTATGCTATATTTGTGATGTTAGAAATTAAAAACAAAATGGTGACTTAATGCGTAACAGCAACATCTTTGGGAGGTGTTAAGACAGGTGGCTCTCGAACAAAGCTCAAAAGTTTCTCAAGCTTCAGGCTTTCCAATTCTGCCTGCGAAAGATGAAGCTGCTTCTTCGTAGGCTTCACTCTTACTCTAAGATTTGGCGAAAGCTTCAAAGTATTCACCACACCCCTGTACAAAGAAGTCAATGACAGATCACAAAACTGAAAGTGAAAACTAAAAGAAATAGTACTTAAAAAATTGTATACTAACTTATCATCACCAACAATGAGGAAAGGCAAAAGTTGATTAAAAGCCAATCGAGTCAGTTTGCTCCTCTTCTTGCTAACAATCGATTGACTGCAAATTGGTCGATACTTGTTAACATTGAGATCAAAAACGGTGACCTTACCATCATTAGAGACACAAGCTAAAACAGTGGAACTGTAAGGCGCCCATTGAACATCACCAATTGGAACACCCAAGTCGAACATGAAGAGTGGTTCCCTGTTCCAATTGTTAAGAGTTGCAGCTGGTAAATATGAAGATTATTCTACAAGAAGAGTTAGTATGAGAGGGATACTTGCAGCCTGTCATCTTCCCAAATTTTGATCCTCCAGTCTCCTGAGCAACTGGCGAATATGTTTGAGTTATATTTATTGAAGACAATCCGATAAACTGGCATGTTATGAGCTTCTTTATACGTTCTCATATAAACGCTACTGTAAGCCGTGTTACATTTGTAAATTGTACCCTCTTCGGTGCCAACGAGAAATATGTTCTTGTCGGTAGGATGAAAGGCAATGCATGTACCACATCCTAAGTATGAAATTTCAATGTTATCCAAATTTGTATGGATTTATGTATTATTTAGCGTTGTCACCTTTAAGAGTGATCATTGTTCCATCAGGACCAGGAATAGGATCACGATCAAGATACAAAGTCATCACTGTCGTCACTCCAAGATCATTTTGATTAAGCACCCAATGATTGATCTTCCCATCGATGCTGACACTGTAAAAAGCAAGGTTGCCCTCTTCGGTGTCTGGTGCCCAGCGTACCTAAAAGTATTCATGGTATCAAAATTCCTGATTGTAGATAATTCTGAATTAATTTTTCTTACATGATAGGTACAACTACTCACCTCCCAGACTATACCACCATGTTTTTGAACAACGTCGTTGCTCTTGTATTGTGGAGCAGTTGGAGGCAGCATTACATTGTACACTGCAACCGTACCATCCATTGTGCCTGGATAGGATGAAACAGATGGATGGATAGACTGACAATAATTGATACCAAGACAATGAGTAAGATCTGATTACATTAAGTAACGAGGTGGAGCTAGCACTATCCATGTTTAGTTACCAATCACTAGGAGATGAGGATGCTGCAAACTAAAATCCAGACACATCACTGGTGACTCGATTGGGCATATCCACTCTGGATAAGATGGATTCTTCAGACTGAAGAGGCAGACTGTACCACTGGCCACAGTACTCTCGAAGGACACTGAAAACATGTTTATCCAGGTATGTAGGATTGATTCTGAAAAATGGTGAGTGCTCGATAGACTTGTAAAAGGCGTTACCAACTTGATCCAAATGAAACTGCAAAGAAGTCATAATATCTGCTGTTGAAGCACATATCTGTGACGTCATGCTTCTTTGTTTTTTCATAACTAAACCTCCAAAGTGGTAATAGAGAACCTTCGCCATCTTTGAACTCATCACTTGGGTCGTTCCAGTATCTGTAATCTGCTTGAAAGATTAGTGTTATGACAAATTTAGAGATGATTTGTATCCTACCTTGTGATATGTCATCAAATATATTCTGATTGACCATTCTTTCCAGGGTTTTGGCTGCCTGAAGCATTCTACATGTTGCAGCCATTACTTCCGATTGGAGTTTCTTCTTAGCGTCTTCCTTTTTAGGCTGTATTGTGGTAGGTGCTACCTTTCTTTCTTTTTCTTTTTCCTTTTGTTGCTGCAAGAAGTCTTCCTACAATAGAAATGAATGTTATAATAAGTTGCTGATTTTATAAAGGAAACGAAGAAGGTCTCGTACCTGATACTCATCGAATATGATCCATTGGAACACATGTCCATTGAAGCTCGCAGTTGGTGGAGGAACAGTTTGTGTACTGACATCCTAAGAAGAAAGACAATCGTGGGTACAGAAACAATTGAAAAAAGTCAAGCAGCCAATTGTGAAATATTAAAAGTCTTGAAATAATTACTCTCATAGGATTGTCATAAGTAAGTGCTGCTCTTTCACAAAAGTTGAATTGATTCGGTACTTTTTTTGGTCTTGCCGTATCCGCCTCATCTTCATCAGGTTCTCCCTCAGCCTCTGCAGGTCCATCAGGTTTCTTCTTCTCAGTATTTACATCTGCCTCTGCATCAACTTTTAATTTTATTACAGGCTCCACGTCACTTGGTTCCTTAGGTTTTGTTTTTCACCTACCCCTGGCGTCGTCATCATCTTCACCTATTAAAGTCTCATCGTCTTCATCTTCCTGTTCTCCATCCAAGTCATCCGTGAGACCATCTCCCTTCTCCTTGTCAGGATGAAGCGCTTGAGGATCATCATCCGCGTCAGCTACGATATGTAAAGCATAAATCGAAGTTGGTGCTTCCATTTCTGCAAAAAACAGATAGGAAACTCACTAACAAATCCACCCGCCATTTGTACTTTGGCTTCTTCGGATTCCTTGAGTAACATAGTCCCAGATATATTAAGTAAAGTAACCAGATGAGGAGGATCAGGAAGTCTGACGAATTCCCGCCACTTCCAGGACCACTCGACAAGAGAATCTGGAATTCTTGTGTTGTGCACCATGAGGACCCTCGCAATTTCCTCTTGCAAATCCTATTTGAACGATACAAATAATTAATACTCTTCCCATCCACTTTAATTAACTATTTTTATTTTACCGCTTCAGACAGCTGCAGCTGATCTTCTGGTTTGAGGAATACTTTAGGCCGGTACCACTCCGAATCACCAGCAGGTCCTGCTGGCCCAAGATTACCGGCTGTCAGGTCTTGTCGTGATGTTTTAGTCTTTGTTAAGCTTATCTAGTACAATTAAATATTAGTTTAATCAACGTTAATCGATTCAAACCACATGGGACATAATAGTTTTCTTTACATACATCTTTACTGCCGTCTGACAACTTTGAAGATTGTTTCTTTGGCGCTGATGCAGGCATCTTTATTCGACGAGTCACAAGGTACTTTTTTAATATCAAATATTCCTTTCCTATGTCCCAGTATCACTTTCACTTTTAAGCTTATCGTAATCAGCGTTATGACAGCTCAAAAGTCCAGACAGTAATCTCCAGGAAGATCTCGACAAGAACAGTGTGTTTCGTTGCCCGGACAACGCAATAAAACTTGAAAGGCAGAAGGGAGCATCCATCCTAGTCGATAGTCTTATGTCAAGAGGAAGAGTGTGATTTAGATTAATCTAGAATGCCGTATCGTCACGCGACAGATGTTGCAGTTGTCGTATGTCCTTCGACAAACAAGGATCAGCAGATTCAGATAAACTCGACGGAGTCGTAATGTTGACAATCGAGTTTCAACTACCCAACCAGGCGGCTCTGCTAGGCGTTTACGTTCTGCCAGAAAAATCAATATCACGATGCCACGTTACATCCTGACTGCTGCTTGGTGCGTTCATCCTCCTATACGACGTCGCGCAATCCTTGGATCCTCTGGAGGACAAATCCTTGTTGAGATGAAAGCTGCTACAATCCTGTACCCTTGTTCCGTCATCATCAATCCTGCCACTCAGCCCTGAACTAGGTGCAAGGGTGCCCGAGACGTGAAGGATCAAGATTAGTTCAAGAGCTCCCAAGAAGAATTTCTTCCCTCCAGTAGACGAGGACGAACAAGAAGTGTTTTTACATCATCAGAGACCTTACAGACAGTGTCATCTGTCGCGAGCTCATTGCCATGGAGGACAGTGGATTTGACAGCGACCCCAAGGGTGTCGATCGGATCGAAGACGAGAGGCTCTTTCCGGTAAAGGCGAATGATGATCGTGAGGATGGAAGTGGACTTCCGGCGGACGAAGGCTTCTTCAGGGGGAAGTCCTGACCTCCTTGTGTCTTCCTCAGGGTAGTGACAGCAGTAGCAGTAATAACAGCATAACCAACCTCGCCACTGGGAATACTAATGACGATGGCAATCCTGATATTGGACTTGGAATTGTTCCTGATACTGTCTGTGATACTGCCACTGTCAACTTCGTTCCCGCCAATGACAATGACAACGACAACAAAGGTACCAACAACGATACAAGGCGTAACTTCCAACGAAACGTCACCAGGCAACTGCAAAAGAAACTTGGCAAGTACCACTTCGTCGTGTGATAAGAATCTATCATTGTTTTACGCCACTGTTAGTATTGCGTAGTATCATTCAGTAAGAACACGCAATTCCTGTTTCAGCAGAGGCTCGAATCGAGCAGGCCAAACGCATCCGACGCAATTCTGAGTACATGAAGTTATCTAGTCATGCAAATGATAATATAAATTCTGCCGGAAGTGGAAGCGCAAGTGCAGGCATCATATCTATACAAAGATTGTCAATTCCACGTAAAACGAAAGAGCATCGTCCTCTTGTTGAGTACTGGCAAAGCGACGACGTCGAGAGGTTAGTGTATTGCATTTTGCAAAAATCATTATGCAGGATGTTATTAAAAAAATACACAAATTATTTTGATACGCTTTAATCGGTTTTGGTTGAACGTTCAGAATTTCAATATATAAAATAACATTAAATAATTTCACTTATTTCTTGTATTCTTTTAGCGAAGACGAGACGACCCTGTTTCCCCTGTCCAGAAACAAAGACACCGAGAGTTCAAGAAAGCAGGAGCTCACGGATACCTTCAGTGTCGAAGAGTTGAGCGAGGGCAGTGAAGATTCCCTGAACCTGGGTCCAACAAGATCTTCACAAGGTCCAACGAGAATCTACAATCCTGTCTGCTGTCTCTTCCGCTGCTTTGACTCCCTTGATTGCTTCGAGTGCCCTGACGCCTGCGATTGCTTAGACTGCTTAGATTGTTTCGAGTGCTTTGATCGTTGCCCAGGCTATCGGTGTCGCATACTTTAATTATTACATAAGCCTGTTAAATTCCAAGAAAAAGACCAATCAAGAAGAAACAAGGAAGCATCAGGCACCGTATTAGCCAGTAACGTTGTCATGTTACTGAAAAATCTATCTCAGATTTGGCGTCCCGACGCACCCACAGGACGCACTAAGACCTTAGAGCGAAACCATACGAAGACAAATGAAATCTCACGAAACAAGTCACTGTACAATAAAGGGAGCACCTCAAGTGCACGTTATACAAAACCTATGATAAAAAAGAAAACTAGGATCAAAGAACACGTATCTCCTTCACTCCTAAATATTCCACTGTTACCATATAAATAATTGTAACTACAAAAAAAAAGGATGGATCAAGATTGGGACCCCATTTGAACCAGGATCATGTGATCGTATGACTCGATCACGCATGGCTATCAGCCAGCCAAGAGGTTCTTGTCCAGAGCAAGGGGTGCTGAGAGGAGGGTGGACGAGGGGGAAGTTAAAGCCGTCGGAGAGGGGTAGAGGGATTCAAGCGTAGAGAAGTGTCAGGCGCCGAAGCCTCGAGTCGGTCAGCGGATCGAGTCCTCGCGCGATCCTCCTTCAGCCTCGGCGGGATTCATTAGTATGAGGTTGACTGGAAACCCTGAAACATCAGGGAGCTGCCTTGATTACTTATTTAATTAGTGCCTAGATTCTCTGATATCTCGTAGACATATAATTTCTATTTCGCTGTCGCCTTGTGCCTGGTTGCCGATATCTACCGAATTAGAACATTGTATATACGTTATAGCAGGGATAGGTTTAATGTCCTGATCCCCCACCGAGACGACTGCCTGGCCCATCCTTCTTCGACGCATACGCGCACAAGGCTCACCAGCCCTCGCCTGCGCGCGCTTGTGTTTCAGTGAGGGCGCGCGCGCGCCATACCATCCCGATACCCTCCCTTCCTCACCGACTCACGCACATCCTGACTATATGTCATCATCGGCGACTCCCGAAAACTCGAACATGGGAAATTCCTTTGGCGAGGGTGGCAGTCTTCCCGTCTACGCCATGCGCCGCAATCGATAAGGGATAGCAGCGGTTGCAGCCGGATCGAGTGGTGCTACTTCTCGGTGGAATCTGCTCTTGCTCGAGTGAACCCTCGAGAAAGGAACAAAGAGGAGGTACTAGGAGAAGACCAAAGAGAGATCATAAAGTGAGGACGCTGGATAACAAGAATATTTATATAAGGCGTCCTTGTATCGAGTCAATTATTGAGATCCCGAGGAAGTATCATCTCGATGACAGTTTTGGTGCTCCAGGGCCGGCCGGAAGGAACGGCCACGAGGAAGAGGGGACGACCTGAGGAGATAGACCGAGCATGATTATAAGGAACAAGGGACGGCGGAGAGCAAGTAGAAAATAATAAAGCTAGCATTTAAAAGGAGTGCTATAACCTTTAGTGGTAGCTGTGGTGCCGATGGTGGTGTTCGTGGTGGTGCTAGTGGAGGTGGTTGTAGTGCCAGTGAGAAAGGCAGGTAAAGAGGGAGAGAAAAGAGTTTCGATGATTCGTCTGGGTCTAGTAGGGCCGCTCAGAGCAAGCGGAAGTCACGCTCATGGAACTGACAGGAAGCTCACTACCAATCGGCAAACTTCAACGACTCTCGACTGACAAACCGAGAACATTGTCTAGGAAGATTCGAGATTGCGGTGGCAGTGCTGCTGCTGCTGCTGCTGCTGCTGGAGGTGGCGTCGGGGCCGTCGATTCTTCATTGTCTCACGAGCTATTAATAAAAAGAAAACAGATATTGCGATAATGTCAAACCACGTGTCTGTCCGCCATTGACAGTCACGCATCCCGATACCTGGATTCATTAAGGACACTCATAATCCCAATAATCCTCTGCACGAACGCTCGCAGCGCCATCATGGCAGCGGATCCGATCTCGGCAACCTCATCAGCGCTCATAGTCCCTTTGAGCTATTGAGAAATCGACCTGACCGTGAGAGCTGTCCCGACCTGAATGGACCTCGTGACAGTGAGCTATACTAAATCTCGAATAACTCGAGCGAGCTTGTGTCTCGTCACGCTTCATTTATTCGTCGCGTCGACTCGAGTGAACTCGGCTGAATTGGAGCGAAGGTTCACACATCGCAGGGCATTGCGACGCACGGAATCGTAATTGAAATTTCGCGACTGGCGATCTGAGAGGGAGCAGTGGTCGGATGAAAGATCACAAAGGGAGTCATTGATGCTGGACTGACTGTCGTTGGTTTGAAATTAAAAAGAAATATATATATATATATATATATACAGCAGCTGCCAGATTGTCGGGACGATCGATACGCCTAAAGAAAGCAGTGGCTGATATCGTCATAAGTTTTTACGTACATTAATACGGTTGAGCCTTAAGGAAATGCGGAGCTCGCATCCGGGGGAAAGAGTGAGAGGTGCTAGAGGTGAGACTGAGAATCGGGAACGTCTTCCTCTTAACAGTCCTCAGATTCGATATGAGGACTCGGCGGTGGCAGCATCCGAAACGCGGCACTCCTTGTCTTCCCAGTGAATCTGCAAGGAAATTCAGAGTTCACTTGTCTGTGTTGTCATCGTCATTGTCATTGACATCGTCATTATCATCGCCATTGTCAAGAAGAATCGCATCGGTGGTTTCGTTCGTTTGTGGACAAGATAAAGAAAAGGATCTCTCGTTGGACAGACTTGATCTTGATCCTCGCCTTCTGATGACCGGCTCGTCTTTAAATAACGCAGGTAAATTTTAGTCTCAGTCTTATTCCTTTAATAATTTTGGCTGTACAGTCACTTGGTTCAGTTTGTTATTCTTATCTGTTATCTTTTTTTTTCGGTTTTCAGTCTGGGTAAAAATACGCCGTCCGTCCATCTGTCAGTCAGTCCGTCCGCAAGTCAGTCTGTGTACAGAATCGATAACGATACAGCAAGAAGAGGAGGATCTCCTTCAGGACGAAGAGAAGTTATAGAGAGTGGAAAAAAAAAGTGGGAAGCGATATCGAGAAGATAAGGTGGAAGCGTGACGACAAGGACGACGCCGACGACGACGACGCCATCGAGAAGAAAGAGGAAGCCGCCCCCGCCGCCGCCGTCGCCGCTGGTCGGCGAGGAGACGGTGGGAAGACGGATAGCACGTGGCGAGTGTCGCGAACGAGAGAGACGGCTAAGGAGAGCAGTGGAAGAGGAGGACGAGGAAGAGGAAGAGGAGGAGGCGAGGACGGTGAAGAAGAGGAAGAGGAAGAGGACGAAGAGGAGGGATCGCAAGGTGGCAATAAAATTGGAAAAAAGTGAATGTGAAATTAGTGAAATTAAAGTGACGCCTAAGAAACCGGAAACGACAGTCTTCGTAAGATCAGGAAGATCGATCATCAACAGAGACAATACTAAAGTCCGGAGAAACACTAGGTGTAAGAGGAACGACAGTTCTATAAAATATCGTGTACCATCCCCTTGTAAGAGGGGGTGGACGCCGTCAGCGCCGTCAGCGTGGGTGTCGGCGGAAGTGCCGGGGCTCGATTGGCCCGCCGGCTCGCCCGCAGACTAGCACGCCGCTTCGCGAGCTCTTCGGGCCTTACGGGCCCCAGGCGTCGATCAAGCATGGCCACAACAATAACACCATCGGCGCTGCCAGCGACCCCCGATACGGACGCGCCACCCGTTACGGCCCTCGTGGCCGAATCCATGCCAGCTACGGCCGCATCGATGCTACCAGGAGAACAGTTTGGCTCTGGCACCAACTCAAGCCCCTCGACCCGTCCTCATCGTACGACCTCAAGTTCCAGCGCCCACTCCAATTCCAGCTACCCCAATCGGTCGTCGCGAGGACGAGCCATGTCGACCAGGAGTCTTCATCGACGGGTTTCCCATCCGTGAGTTATTTATCTTTCTTATCGTTGTTTACCTTATTTGCCGACTGTACGTTGCATCTGCATCTCTACATATCTGTACATAGAGATGCACAGGACGTATCGCATCTTAACGTTAGGTTAGGTTATCCTTACCTCTATATGTTACCAGTCCTGCTTTCACACGGAAAACATCTACACACGTGTCGCACACGTGTTACGCACTTTTCACGTTTTTATCTTGATCCTCGGACCTGATCACTTCTTCCTGTCTTCTCTTTTTTTTTCGTTTCACACGGTTTCCTTTTTTTATTTTTCAAATTTTTTTCCTTCTTTTTTTTTTTATTCCTTTTCACGGCGAAACAATGCATCGATGCCCTCGGCTATTCCTTTTTGCTGGAGCGAATTTAATCGATCGCACTTAAAACCTTGGAGACACCTGCGAGGGATGAAAGAAACGCTTAGCCGTTAGCTTTTTCGTCGGTTTCTGCCGGAAGCGTTGGGAACAAAAAAACTCAAATCCTGAATACATGGCACCGTCGACGGTTACGCGCGCATGCATTACAGTAATACGTGTCAGTCGTTGTTACTGTCGCTATTAGTGTGGGTAGTATTCATATTTCGAAAACTAACATAAACATAAAAATAGCTTAGCAAAAATTCGCCTGACTATGGGCACACGTGTCTACGTGTAATTATAAGGCTGAGCTATTATTTAGCAATAGTGAACGCGCTAGTCTTGGCAAATCCTTATCACATTGTCCAAAAATGAGTAATCATCCGTCTTAGTTCCATTTTCCATTCATTTTCATTTGATTGGTTAATCGGATGATCGATAACCTAATTTTTTATTGGATCAATCCAAAATTCAAATATTGTTGACGCGTGGTACAGACTCTCTCTCTCTCTTCTCCTCTCTCTCTCCCCCTCCCCCCTGTCTACCAAAAAATTTGAAATCGCTAAATATCAAGAAAAAGAAAACAAAGGAAAAGCAGTAACCCCGAAGTAGAGTAACAACATATGTGCCTCCCCATAAATTTTCTTTCGTTCAATGTCGTCATCAACTCGTCACAGCCATAGTCTTCGTCACGGACCTTACAGTCGAAGTCTAAGTCCAAAAATCCGCCTCGAGTAGGCTCTTAAGACAAAAGTCGTTGATTCGACGTCCCTCGAGCGTCTCGACGTACAGATGAAAAGGACGCCGAAGCTTTTCGGTAGATGCTCGAACCGAGTCTCTCGCGCCATAACGTCCTCGTGTGTTCCCAACCCCTATAAAAGCTTCCCTTTCACGATCAGCCCCCATCGCATTACTCTCGGCGTCCTTTGCCTCATTGGCCCATTGACCCATTGACTCATTAGTCCGCACTGTTGATGATCTTCCGGCCTACATCGATAATGACGGGTTGTATATCCGAAGCGGCAATCTGCGACCAGGCAGCCATTCTTAAAAAGCCAAACGAGAACGAGTGAGACCGTATGAATGTGTGACGAGGGAGAGAGAAAGAGAGAACCATGTTGGGATGTGATTGCGTGGGTGAGGAGAGCAGCAAGAGGGTCGGGTGTAGGGGGGAGGGGGGGGAGTGCAATCGATAACTGACCCATATTGTAATGGTGTGGCGCTAGGGTTGCGCTCAAGGTCCCACAGCACCTCCCCGCGACCATCTTTTCGACCTCGATCACAGGTTTGCACCTTGGATCCTTTTTGGCTCTCTCGAGAATCATGATCCTGAAGTCATCGAATAACAATAATAAAAATTATCCTCGAGTCTCACCTACGCAGTCTCTTCTGTCATACATCCATGACCTGCTGTGACGTCACAGGTCACTGTGCCACATACGTACTAAGTTCCGCGAGCATTCGCTGGAATTTTGCTGAATGGTCGAGTCCCTCGAGCCGATTAAAATCAACGGCCTAAATCTCTCTGGTCCCCCTCCGGGCACCCACCAGGTTAGCTTGGAAAAAGGCCGTATGTCTGGCTTGTAGCTATCTCGTGCCACGGCGCTTTTGCGACGGCCGTACGTGGTACGACCTCATCGTGAATAAGAGGAAGATTAGGAGGAAGTGGCTAAAAGTTGAGGAGAGCGGGGTGAGAAAGCGGAACTGAAGAAGAGGAGGAAATACAAGAGTGCTCTGGCAGCGTCTTGGCAATGGGCCGAGTAGGAATGGGAGAGCGAGAGAGAGAGAGAGAGAAAGGGTGAAGTGGCAGGAGTTGGCTTCATATAATATACCACAGTTTCCTATCTCAGTCATCTCTGTCGAGGTTAGCATCTCGCTGCCATCTCGAAAAGCCCTTCAAACTCTATTAGCGTGTATCCACTTTGACGACAGTGTCGCCATCTGTGCACGAGACTGGAACTAGGTTCGACTCATTTTCCCTCCTGTCCGTCTGTCTCTTATTTCTCAGTCGAGTCTCGTTGTCAGGTGTTCAAGATTTTTACCAAAAAAAAAAACCGAAACACGTACAGATTCCAGTGGTTTGACGTCGTTGAAATAGTAATACGTCACAGTGACGTCACCATAATGGCCGCCAGATAGTTTTCACACTGCTTCGTTATCGTTCGATGTATTTGTACCGAAGTTGATGGAACTTTGTTATGGTTATGTTGTTTCAACCGACAATGCACAACAGTCCCGTTATACCTTTATTTTTCTTTATCATGCTCCAGCGAACAACTTTGATAACAGTGTTATTGTGTTGGTAGGGATGTTGGACTAATATCAAGACGTCCGGCCATTCGACGCCACACACTAAAAACAGTAGGAATACATTGACACTTTCTCTCTCTTCTCTCTCTCTCTCTCTCTCTCTCTCTATTTGTTTCACTATACAATCACTCTCTTGACTGTCTCTTTTATTACCTACGAGTTTACTATTTATGTATTTATCTTTGTCTATATATATATCTGTTTGTCTCTTATCTTGTCTTTACTATGTCCGTTTCATTTCCTCTTCTCGAGATTGCACAGATACATGCATTTTTATTATTATATTACTCATTGTCATTGTCACGTAAGTCGCTCTGTTTTTTTGTTTTGTTAATCTATTGTTGTAACACTGTTGCATGACACTTTATTATTACTATTTGACTTTTTTTTTTCAATTTTTTTATTAACTCATTGTATACTTGTCTTCTTATTATTGTCTGGATTATATACTTGTCTAAACGGTCTCTTTGACGTTTTCTACTCGATTTTACTCGTTCTTTTTCCCAGAAATCAAAGGTTTTGTATACACTGACAATGGGTCGACCAATTGACCAATCGGTCAGTTGGCTTGTCCTACGGCCCAGGGTCACCCACCAATTAATAACTATAAAGAATATCTTCGTATTTTTCCTCTTCTTTATTGGATTGATTGTATCTACCTAGATAGGTTATATCATGTATTGCTTCAAATTTTTTTTTTTTTCCAAAATCATTGGTTATATCGAGTCGATTTTTTTTTTATGAAATAAAAACTCAGGGCCAACCATTTAATATATAAAAAAAAAGTTGCAAACAAATTTTATCAAATTTGATAAGAGCTATACGAGTAAAATAATATTTGCACCCCACTCAAAAACAATGAGTGTCTCCTATCTCCATGTAGGGGCACTCAAAATTTTTTTTTTACAAGCGAAATAGTCAACCCTCTTATCTGTTATAAATTTGAAAAGAAAAAGATCAACTCCATATTTCCAACGGTTCCTGAGAAATCGGACTATTGTAACTATATTTCGACCACCCTGTGGTTTCTATAATCGATATATATTTATATCGATTCGCGCGACTCTAAAAATATAATATATCGAAGTTGCATGTGATAACTCAAAATAGCGACGCTCCTCTGTACATAAATAAGTGCAAATATATTTGCACGAACACTCGGCACTCAGGTCACTTAAAGAAATTGGGCAATTGGTGAAAGTACTACCGAGCGCACGTAATACGCGTCCTATAATTTCGCAGAAAAAGGTAAGTCCTTTCAGCTCCAATAATTCGCATAACATAATTGCGTTATGCACAATCGCCGCGTCAATATGGTTTTCCTCCGTGACAAACAGTAAAGCCTAAAAGTAAAATATCTTGATCCGCGCGTCGACGCTATTGCTAGAAATTCGTTTGCCGCTTTATTTGACCAGAGACACGCGCGTGCTTCCTCGAGTCAAAGCAAACAAGCTGTTTTGAAAAGCTCAGAAGCCAAATAAAAGGGGTCGGCGGGGAGGGATGTTAGCCTCAGGCATGATTCGCAAAGGTGGGCAGGAGAAAAGCATTCTCTTCCAGATGGCAACTGGTTAGATCGTTCAGGAAGCCAGGTTACAGAGTTGGTGGGGGATGATATATCGAACTGGCGCAATGTCCTAGTTGTGTCGTGAGCCGGGTCAAGGGGTCAAGGGAGATCGCTCGCGCGAGAGAGAAAAGAAAGAAGAAAACAAAAAAGAGAAAGAGAGAAAATTCCATTGGGTGGACCTCGAAATGTTTTAAGTATGCTTCTAGCCAACAAAGAACCGATTGGCATTTCATGAGTTAATATATAGTATGACACGTGATATGCCTGAATATGTCTATATACATAAAATATAATGTGTATGTCCATAGAATGGAGATTTTTCGAGAGAGATCTTTTTCGACAAAGGATAATATAGAGGGAGCCATGTCACATATGTGACATAAGGATGTCCTTCATTGATAACTCATGTAGTAGCTTGGTCGGTAAGAAGAGCCAGTAGGTCGCAAGTCGTGGAAGCTCATAGCTCATGCCCACTCGATATGTAGGAGAAGGTCAAGCGCACTCCATGCCAGACAATGCTTTTACAAGCATCGCTCGAGGATTCTTCTTCCGGTATAGTTATCGTTGACACACGTGTGCGACGTGTGTGGGAGTGAGTGGGCGGTGGGATCGGCTGACTGGATTCTTGAGATTATTTCTGAAAAAAAAAGAAAGAAGCAGCTAGAGCTAAACACGAGCATGGATCATTGATCATTTGGTTCATCGGTCAATTGGTTTCGTAGATTGTTAAGTTTTTGTTGCACCGAGGCCGAGACCTTAGGAATTGTTGAGGAAAAAAACAAAAGCGAATTGAACGCATTCGTGCGTTCAGATGCTGTAACATTGTGTAACAGGAAGTTGTAAGCTCTTTCCTTCATGACATTAATTTTCTATCATCAGGACCTATCATAGTGGACCCCACGGTCGAATAGAGTAATTGAGTAACGGGGCTAACCTAACCTAACGAACGTTTGTTTGGTGCAGTTGTCACGGAGTCGAGAATCCAAATGGCACAAAGTGCGAGCAACTTCCGTCCCGGAAGCTTGAAACCTCCTGGCCGTTCTCGTTGTAAGTTGTATTCATTCTATGTGTAAAAGTAATGCTTGACTATTACTCGGAATGCCGCAAAGTGAGAACGACCCTGGGATTAATTAATCGCGTAGCGCATTTACAAATGTTTTTGAACGACATTGAGAGAATGCCTGTTGGTAGTAGGGAGGCTGAGAGGAATTGCTCACCGGAAGCTCGAAACCTCGTTACAATAGTTCAAGTATAGATTGTAGAAGTTGAGTAGTTGAGTAGAAAGTACATTGGAATGGCAAAGAAATGGAAAGAAGAAAAGAGAAGAACAAGAGTTGATTATTTTTTCACACGTTGACGTACGACGTATTTGGACTATATGGCTGCAGCAACACACACGCTTCTTTTTTTTTTTATTTGTGCTACCTCATTCGCACTTGGTTGATTCGATACGTCGCGGCGCTACTTCGGTCGAGCTACTCGTAGTTGATGTACCTGCCGTGGTTGGCGTTTATGCTGGTTAGCCAGTGCTGCCATCATGTAGCGGGTACCGATCACTTCGTCAGAGTTCATTGGGGGCGAAGCACCAAGGGTGAGGGTGAGAGTAGCCAGAGAGGGAGGAACTTGCGTGGAACACGATTCCGTCCTGGAAGCTCGAGGTCGAGCTCGTTTGATCGACAGTGGCGCCACGCAGCGGGCAGATTCAAAAACAGATGAACGGAGATAATCTGTTCAGGAAATACCTGGTGGAAATTGTAAAGCAGGTATTATAGAGATTGTTGGTAAATTTGGGAAATTTAGCGCTGATGGCTGATACCTTACGAAGGGTTGAATGGAGCGATAGCTCATAGCTCAGAAATTCTATCATCTTCTGGAACAGTTTGAGGTATCGTTTGCTCACTAGTACTGTGATTTTTTTTCTTGACGATGATGCGATACCCCAGCGATCTTGATCTTGGCTATTTTTGATGATGACATTTATGGGATCCGTCGACTATTCTCTCTTCCGTGGGAGGAACGAGGCTCGATCGATAGAGTGGAAGGAGAACAGGAACCAACCACCCTTGTTCACGGGGTAGCATAGTCTGCGTAGAGCGCAATCGCCGAACTAGCAGCTCCTCGAATACTCGGAGAATATCTAGGCTGACTCAAAGGGCTTGGATCGTCGCGGTTCGCCAGCTGAACTACCGGCCACACCTGAGGATTCAGGATCATTAAGAAAAATGTTCCAGGAGGAACATGCTAGCTGAAGTCATCAAAGTCATTCGAGTGCTGAAAGATAGAAAGAGTGTGTGCCAGTGAGGGAAGTTGAGAGGCCAAAAAGAAACATGGCTACCTCTGTAAGACTTTGGATTCAAAAGTCACAACGTGTAAGCATCCGGTGATAGAATGACTTCCCAGCGTGTCGCGGATATGCCGGAAACTGTCAAATGTCAAATTCAATCAATAGAATCGAACTTGACCTCAAAGTGCTTGGAGTCAGGAACTGTGAAGGGAAACAGACGGCTAATCGTGAAGAATCAAGGTTCTTAATGTTCATATCAATGACGCACATTTATGCTTTACTGGATATCCACCTTCCTACCTTTCCACCTTTTCACCCCGTGACCTAGCCGCGACCGGTGACGGTCACGAAATCGATCCGTGCCTACGTGGGAGACGTAGGAAAAAGCTGGCGTGCTTTAAGCTCGTCAGGTTTCTGCGAACCTCCTGGAACAATACCTCAACGATGGAAGTCTGAACAGTGATACAATCATATCCAATGAAGAGTAGCTAGGTAGGCAGCCGAAGAAGAAGAAGAAGAAGAGGAGGAAGAGGAAGTGGCGAAAGAAGACCAAGAGAGAGATTAATCATAATTGGAGAATGTCACATATTATTCTGAGGTGCACGAGGAGATGGCCGAGGTCGAGAACTTGGATGAGACGGTCGAGGTGGACCAGTGGCACGAGAACACGGTGACCGTACATAATCGATGCGTCCGCATATGTACAACATCGCGTGCCTTTTAAAAGTTGCATTACGTCAAGATTCCATAGGCCGATCAAGTCACTGAATTATTCCAGGCAGTCGGGTAGATTGCGCAAGCTCAGTGCCGCCACGGATTGGCGGAACGATTTACGGATCTACATTCTTTGCGTCTCTCGGTTCTCGACTCTTGGCTCACGACTCTCGACCGGCGGCGTGCCGCCCGACCACTTCTCCAGTGACGTGCATCGAATCTCAACGAGACACTCGACAGGAATTGACGTGAGCGATTCACTAGAAAAAAAGAACGTGAAGCCATCAAGAGGACGCCATCATCGTTAAATCGGAGTTTGATAGTTATTGGCATCCTTACCTCTTTAGGTGTTCTTTCCATGTGATTAACTGCCCACCTGAACTCATCATAGCCTGGGTCAATCAAGGCTGCTCAGACGCTACCCGTTCGGGAGTCGTTACCAAAAATCTAGAAAAATGTATACATTAACGATCCTGTCCAGGCTACGTCCCACGCGATGGATCACATGAGTACAAATACGTCGCAAGAGGATTTGTTAAAAAAAAAAAAATTAGACCCCTAAAAAATTGAGAACTATTGACGCTCATCAAGGTCTCCTTCGTTTTGATACTAGGAGCAAAAAGAATGATCTAACAATGTCATTCAGAAATATATTACGGAAGTGCGCGAACAAAACGCGAAGGATCCTGACTAATCTCCTGAGCGGATGACCGCCCTGACAGTTTCTCAGCCAGGAGAAAAATAAAAATGAGCGATCAAGTTTGAGGAGGGTCGAAGTCGAGGTCGAAACACGAGGACAGCTCGTAACCTTTTTGCAGGCATGTTGAGAACATAGCTTTCAGCCAAGTGTATTTGTCGGCGAGAGGAAGAAAGAGGAAGTCCACGTGGGAGAACAGGAGGTCAACAGGGTTGAAAGTGGATGAGCAGAAGGTCCAAGAAGAGGAGGAGAAGGAGACGGTGATGGCAGCGGCAAAGAACTTGGAGAAGAAAGAGAAGGTCACGGAGTGAAGGACTCTAATTGAATTCACCTGAAATCAAGAAAATTCCATAAAGTGATGACAAAATACGGATTGGCAAGATTTGCTCTATGGCGTCCTAGAAGGGCGGCCGTGACGCAGCCGACCAACAGCCAGGAGAACAACCCCCTGATGTACGCATACAATATAATGATCTTCAGTCTTGATCGTTGGTTCATTAAATATCTTTAATTAATACCTTTTACATATTTTTCTTCTCGCTATTATTTACCCATAAACTCATCTCTTCTCTGTCTCTAATTCAGTTGATCATCCAGCAATTCATCCAGTTATTATCTGCTCACGCTAGCTTTTCAACCTCGGCCAGTGGACACTGTCACAATCTGTGTGCTTTGGAGTGTTGTGTCACAACATTTGCTCTCATGGCTATGCGCTCCGTTGTCCCAATGGCCATGGCACTCACGCTCTTACACGCTCTGTACCAAAGCATTGCGCAAGCAATACCAAAGCCATGATACAATAAATGCTCTTTGCAACCTGCTCCACAAACTTGTACCATTATATGTGTCCGTATATCTATATATATATATATTTGTATTGTGTAGGTAGATATTATACACCTGGCATACACGTTCCTATAGATTTCCTACTCCTTAAAAATTGTACCATCCCCCTTCACCCTCCACTCCGCATAAATCCCGCCAAACCCAATCGCCATCACGTATTTATAACCAAACTGCCTCTCTATTCTTTTGCGAAAGCGTTTTGAATAGTGCGTCCATACGTGATGTCGCTTGAAGACTTCGTTTTATTGGTGCTTGGCCGTCCGACGCTTTCGATTACAGTTTGAGTAAGGATTGATCTGCTGATTAAATGATTGATCTGAAGTATTCGTTCGGTGGATCCTGAATAACATTATCGAGAATATCGCCTGACCCTGGCGGTTTCTATGATATAAAAATAAGAGAGCAAATTATGACTGAATTGCCGACTATTCAAGCTGGATACAACTAGTCAGCTAGTCAGCTGACAGGATAGATGAGTTGATAGGAAGGTAGGTTGGTAGATAGAATTATATGTATGGGATGTAGATATATGTGGATATGTATGTAACCAAGCAAACGCGTGCCGACCGCCACCGAATCGAATCGATAAATATTTATACCTGCTAGACTGCGCGAGCTGCGTATGTACCGCGTGCAACGGTAGTTTGAAAATTACTGTGCCAGAAGTATGATTAATTATGAAAAATTAACCTTTGCCTCCTGACAGCAGCAACAGCTAGTATTGGTGAGAATGTGTTAAAGATTGCATCTTGTCTTGATTTTTCCAAGAAATTGTCAACTCCTGAAATTATAAACAGCAGATTGTAGGAACTATTGATTATCTATCAGCCATGGAATTGGTTCTAGTGGTTGATTATTTTCCTGGTAATTATTCATACTCACCCATACCCACAATTATAAAGTAACGCTGTCTATAGAATCAGCTGGAGTCAGTAGTACACCAATGAGAAATTTATATGAAAACTTTCCAGTTGGTTATATTCTTTCCTTCTGTGTCAGCTGTCACCTGAAATTAAAACCCAGTACCAATTGCCAACTAGTGTGACAGTATGTTAGTCCTATTGTTATTAAGTGTCTCTGTCTAACTTTCACCTATGCTCATTGACAGGCTGACCTTTCCTTTCTTTTTCGTAGGCACGACAGAAAGTTGGATCGATCTAGAGAAGTTGTCGCATTCTGAATTTTCGATCGTTCCGTCGTGGTTTCAGAAGCGCGTGTCATGCCTTTCTCGTATTGATCTCTGAATTTAGCTCCTCCCTCCGGAGCCACTCCAACTTCCGTGTAGTCCTGGTACATGCCCCTTGACCGCCCACGGTTATAACGTTGGCATCCCTGACCCCGAGGAGAACGCCAGGCCGAAAATACATTTAGAGATAGTCCAAAGAGATCGCAATTTTGCTTACGTAGGGTTAGGTTAGTCAAGTGCCCGTACAACCTGGAACATATCGATCTGCAACTTGCCGTAGAGGTTAGGCGAGCCAGCGAAGAAACTTGAAAAATCAATTGGCCCTGCCGTCTTCTTGGCTCTCCTTTCTGCTTATAGACCAGTTCCGGTTATAGTTTCTTATACGAAGGTGGAATACCGTTACGGTAATCTGTACACAATCGGCTACATAACCTCTCGGTGGATCGACCCCTAGAATGACGACGTTTAACCTAACCCAACTGTGAAGTATACGTTACACAAAGAGTAAACGCAGTGAATATTTACCGTCCTGCTTCCTATTAAATACTTTTAGTTCCATTTTTCATTCATAAGTCCCGTTCTCATTACTGTACCCACAAACCGCTTAACGCATACTTCGTAGCAAGCGATACTATCTGGAGGAAGTCGAGACTTGAGGACAAACACTTCAAGGGCGCAGAAAATCATGGCTGTACGCGAGGACCGTGTAAAATCAATTTTTCGCGCGTACCGAACACGCCAAAGTCGTTTCGACCATGTTCACACTCCTGTTTGCAAAAAGAGCCGCAAGGGGCGCGCGACATCGGCCACGAACTGTGGCCGCAAGAGACGGCATCGGGTCCATCAAGCGGTCACGCTCATTATTTCCGTACGGTAACTAAAAGCACTTCTAGTCGGCTGTCGCCCAAATGGTTAAAGGTTGTAACCCAGCTAATGCACAATTTGGAAAATAGGCTTTACCAACGAGCGAATAGTTCTGTTATCCGATAACCTAGATTTTCCATTGCTGATGAGGGCGCCACTGTACTATCCTATCCGTACATATGGCACATGGATATATTCTTATACGTGATCCTAGACTCCTCGTGTGTTCCATACATATATATATATATGTGTGTGTATATATATACCTGCATAGATTGTTGCACGTAACGGCGACCTCGCTACTCGGGTCAGATACGTATATTCGGCTCGGAATCGATCAAGGAACTTCCTTACGGTGCAGTAAGCGAATCCTCCGACATTTGCAAACTTCACCTTCACTTAGTGTGTACGGGGCCCTAGCCAGTCTTTATAACAGTCGTAATTGGTAATAGGCTGCAATTAGCAGTTTTAGTGTGCCTCCTCTAAGCCATGGATTAGAGCGTACACATATATTTGTAATTAGTGACCAAGAGTCGGTACCAGGACGAGAATCAGAGGGAAGGGAATGATATTCGTTAGAAAGGAGGAAATCGAATGAGGAAGTAATAACGATATTGTCAATTATTTATTGAAAAGAATTACTTTCGCTAGGTGTGACTCTGCGTCTCTTTCTCTCTCCTCCCTTTCACCGGATTAGTGGCAAAAAATCGGTAAAACCGACGAGTGAAATTGATCGAGTGATTAAACATAACGAGTCGCGACTCGTTGACGCAAGAAAACGCAAGATATTCAAATTATTTGACGGAGCCAATTAACGTCGATCGAGAGACGACGGCAGGAGTCTGCGATTAAGCAAATTGACTTTTGCTCGGAAACTCGGGGCGACTGCGTCGGAGTTAATCGCTTCATTAGAACGGATCTGAAGTTACAAGAAGAGTCATATTTTTGTATCACGCGACTCTTCAGATGTTTTAATGCGTACATGAGAATTTGGCTTTACGTCGTAAATTCCTTATACACCGTATCGAACGTCGTAAAGGAGAGACGAGGCGAATCTATTTCTGCAACTAGAGGCTGATAACCTTTAGATAAATTTGTTTTGACCTCTGACCTCAAGGTGTATCCACATCCTAATATAAGTAGCCACGACATTTGTATACCGAAACATTAATAGTTCGTCAAGTCGTAATTCGTAATTGCTTGTTTAAAAATATTCCTCGAGCGTCGTTGCATCATTTTAAAACACAGCAACCGTCTTTCGGCTTAAGTTTCGTAAATTCGAAACGCGCCACCGTATACACGATTGCCACACATCCGGCAGAACGATTTAGAAGAACTGGAAATCTGCTGCTTGTTAGGACTCGAAGCACTTAAACTCGAAATGGGGTTCGATGAGTTGATTTTCTAAAAAAAAAAAAATATATTTTAAAACGGTTAAAAAAAGTTCCAAGTAGTCTCAATAGTTCGTTCCTGCGTTCCAGGATGGAGGATGTCTGCCGTAAGGAGTTTGTACCCTGATCCTATCGCACTCACTCTCTATTCCTAGTCCATATTCTTCTCTCGCTCTGTCCCTCTTTTCGAACGTGTTTCTATTTATGTGTATACGTGTGTGTCGGGTTGGTTGGTTGGCTGAATCGCTCCCCGCTCCATGCGCCGTGAACGGAGGCCTCTGCCAGACAAACTCTCCAGCTTTGCTTCACAGTCAGTCAGTCAAGCGGTCTTACTGTCAGTGAGTCAGTCTATCATTAAATCAGTAAAGTCATTAATTCAGACTGTTCGATCGCTCGATCGATCAGGTCGATCGTTCGATTGACGTTCGCGTACCGGCTTGTCAATTCAATTCGTTCGACCCGTTATAAAAGTCTATTGTCACTACTTTGACTAGTTTTAGAAGACATTAAAAGGTTACCGGGTGTCTTTGACAGGTCTGAAAATTTCATAAATAATTCCTCCCCGACAATTCGCCAAAGTCACAGGGATTTATAGGGAGCGACCAGGTACTTATTTAGTCAGTCCGCAGACATATTGTAGTGATGTATGATTAGTACTAGGTGAACCATGAACCGTGCGAGCTAGACAATCTGGTTTTGTCTATACGAGAGAGTGTTGTTCTTTTAAATTGTCCTCTCAAAATATGATAGAGTCGCGATAAGTGAGTGAGAGTGTTATCGGCTGGTGGTGAAGTGCGAAGGAGAGTCTGGTGATACAGAAAGTGGACGAGGAAGTGAAGAAAAGCTGCATTCTTGATTTGTGGAATTTTTATCTATCATTGCCTGACAACTTGTACACGCTGTTTCTAATACTCGGTAAGCAACATAATCATTAACATATGTGTTGATTCATAGTAGGCAATCTTCGACCGGTCTTGCTACGCAAATAATGGTAATAATTTTGCATATTAAAATCGAAATCGATAGGCTATTGGTGAATTAAATGCGAGTTTTTCAATTAGCTTTGACTGAATCCCATTGGACAGGAAGAAATAAATTATTAATTAGAAAACGAGAAAACGTGATAACCTCAAAAGATTGGCAATACTGGTATGATATATCGGAGTCGATAAATTTCCTCGAATTCTACGTAATTCCGACACGCGGAAGTCTCTGTGTTGCAAGATTCTAAGAATTCTAATGAAAAATTTCCTAAACGCATAGATTTTTCTGCTCGGTTCAAAAAAGGTGACGCCAGGCTGACAGACGTGACAATGTATCGAGAGATAATATACTGGACTTGTGACAGGCATTCTTTGCGTCACGATCTCCAGGTTGTGTTATCTTGCTTGAAAAATATTTGAAAGGCCCTTCGCGGACGTAACATAACATAACCTAGAACAGTGTCAATTTCATTTGGCGCGGAAGCAATCGACACTCAACTTAGCCGACTGAAATTGGCAGCACTGACATCGATAGGTCGTATCGCTGATAATCCAAAAAGAGAAAGAAACACGGTTACGTACCCAAGTACCCCTAGGGTTATCTGCTCTAGATAGTTGGGGGTTCTACCAGGCAGCAGAGAGGATTTAATAAGGCCGCCCGCTAAGCAGGCGTTCATTTTTAATTGGCACGCTGACATTGGAGCGCGTCACAGCTGCGCTTGAGAATATCACAATTTTTTTTTTGTTCCTCCCTCTCTGCCCTCGTCTGGTCGTCTGTCGTCCGCTTTTTCCTTTTACATTTTTGTTCCCCTCTAAAACCCCTCACGCGGCACTCAAGATGCTTGGGTTCATGGACCAGGGTTACCCCGAAGTGAGTGGCTAGCGATCTAGCAGCGGCATCCGTAGCTTCAGGGCGTCGCGACGCTTCCTGAGAAAAACCGAGGAGAGCGAGAGTCAGAGAGGCGTATTAGCACAAGTGAGCTCAGAGTCAGGAAGCACGAGTACAAGTAGCAGGACTATGGGTACTTATACAAATAAGAGTGAGAGTAAGAGAACGTATCCTCGGCGTGGTCCAGTCCAGCCTCTCGACTAATTGGATGTAGCCAGCTGTTTCGGTGGACGGGGGATAGTACGGTTGGTATAGGTTAGAGGGACGATCGAAAATGAACCTTGACTCTCATCCTCGTGACTTTCAAGAGAACCGCAGGTCTCCTCTTAGTTTAAGCTGCAACCGGGAGGATTCTTTAAATAGACTCTAGTGCCAGCTGGAGGTTGTTCCGTGTGTAGGTTACTACCACGTACGGTTAACTGTACGAACATGGTGATGGACCCACCGTGCATACAGAGCATATATAAACGCAGGAGTCAGCAGCAGTGCACGCACGCATGCAGTTTAGACTGTGCACTTATGCATGCATGCATAATAATTCATACGGAATGCATTTAACGTTCCTAACCTCCAAAAGACAGTTTGACACGCGCGTCACTGTCGGGATGCATCTTCGTCACTTTTTTGTCTCTGAATTTGGATGCCGTGATAAACAGACAAAAACTTGTACAACCACGTAGCATTGTTTTCTCTCGCTCGTTGTTACGCTCCGCTCATGACACGCCAGTAGTTCGCGTCTCTTTGTCTCTTTGTGATAATTTGGGTTTTGTTCGTCGCTCTCCTTTGTACCGCAACCGCCCAGCATTAACCTTCAGCGGGGCGAACCTAAAAAAATTTTCTGTCTCTAAGTATCCAAAGTGTCTGGTAGCCTGAAGTGTCAGATATAACCTGTTGTACCTTAATTCTTGCAGGGAGGGCGAAGGCGGTGGAGGTGGCGGTCGTGCCATATCAGTCAGTGGTGCCGCTGGCGGTGGCGGCGTTGGTCCAGGTGGCGGTAGCGCTGGCGCTGGGGGTGGCGTCGGAGGAGGCGGGGGCGGAGGAGGAGGAGGAAGAAGGGCGCCTAGTCTTCGGCTGGTGAACGGAAGGACCACCACTGGTATCGGGCTCCACACCAGCAGCACAGAGTCCGTCAGGTCGCCGCATCACAATCTGGGACAGCAGAACAACAACAACGTCCTGGTCAGCAGCACGAGTCACGTGCACAACAACAATTACAACAACAGCAGCTACCATTACGGCAACAACAACAACAGCAATCTTTACAACAACAACAACAACTGCCACGTAGGGAACAATCCCGCCGCCAATAATTATCCGCGGCTGAACAAGGATGACAGCATCAAGATCAGCATCGAGAACACCAACACGTGCACCGACAGCCTCGTCACAGCACTAGACGACGAGACTCTACTTATTACCGATTTCCTTGGCGATACCGGTAAGCTAATATTTTTTTCTTTGTTTTTTTTTCTTTCCTCTTCAACCCATTCAAAGCCGACCTTAGATAGATCACGATTTGAGTATACCTGAAAACCAATTGATTGACCCTGACACACTGGCTCTGACCTCATTGTCTCTCTTCTATCTCGTATCAGGCAACGAGATGAATTACAAGGGAAGCGGTAAGGTCCACTTCGGGGTGGACGATGTGTCCCTGTACGGGACGCCCAAGGAGGAGCTGGGTCCTGGTATACCGGGACAGGAAGTCAAGCAGAGCTTCCTCAAGAACCAGCTGCAAGCTCTGTTCCAGCCGACGGACAACAAGCTTGCAATGAAACTTTTCGGCAGCAAGAAGGCTCTGATGAAGGAACGAATACGACAGAAAGCTGCAGGTCATTGGGTCATTCATCCGTGCTCGAATTTTCGGTAAGTCCGTGCTTCTTTACTTTAATTAGTTATGCTCTCGTTTCTGTGATCAGAGTACGGTCCCTGGGACGGGATTTCAAGCTCGGCAATAAGAGTAGCGGAAAACCCCGGACAACGACAACAACAACGGCAGTACTCTGTGTCAAACGAGGGGAATTACCTAGCGGAGTCGCTGCATAATCAACGAAACACTATACTCCAGTGGAATTCATTCTATCGTATCGTATCGTATCGTGTATCGCGTCGCGACGGGGCAGCGGCGAGAGGCGTCGGGGCAGCGGTACGGCGAGCACCAATTGGCAGAAATTGCTCCAGCAGTGCCGCTCGGAATCTTGGCTAATTAGCAGAGTAGCGCGGCAGGACTAGAGCGAGATGCGCGACGTCGGTTGCATTCGGTATCTCAAAGAAGTTGGAACCATGAGAGAAGTTTTTGCCAGAGCGTGGGCGATTTCTCAGGACAGAGTCGCGCTCTTCCTGTTAATCATTTTAGACGAATTTTTCATTGCTTCCTCATGCGGACGGGCTTCGAGGTACTCATTTTGTACTGTTATAATTTCTTTTACTTTTCGTCTCTCTATCTTATACTCGGTACCGCCAGTATGCAGCAATAGAAAGGAGAATAATTTAACGCGGCTCGCGAGCTAGCATCGTCAATGGTCAATCGCTTTTTAAACAAGCCAACCTAACTTAACGTTCGATACGTAGACTAATAAGTTCGAGCGTCGTTATGCGTCGTTCACAATGGACGCTGTAGGAAATTGCAGCGTGGGGCAGTGTGGGCCAGCATGTGTGTCGCGAGCAGGTCAATGAAATTGCAGTGGTGCAGCTCGGCGAGTTTAATTGACGTAGTTGCCCGAGGCATGAGGGATGATTATAGACGTCGAGGAGTCAAAGGGCTGTCGAAGGGAAAAAAAAGGGTTGAGATAGGGGATGGAGACGTAGCTAAAGCAGTGAAACCTCGGTCTATGATAACTGTTACGTATTAACAAAAAAAAAATTCATAACAAAGAAGGTCCATAAATGAAAAAAAAAACTCATCAATTCTCACATTTCCTTCCTTACCGATTTGAGCTTTCAGAAAAAAAAAATGACACGTTACACGCGGCAGTTATCGCGTGCACCACTGGAAACCGCGACAGATTCCATTAAGCCGTAATTATCCAATAGAACATGATTTACTGACTCTACGGCCACGCTTCGCGCCTCGTCATAATGCGTTTCTCTCTCGCTCTATCCCCCCTTCGCCCCCCTCGATCAGAGCTTTAAGCATCGCTAAAAATACAAAAGTGGATGGTAAACCGAGTGGCGCCACAAGCCAGCATATTTTCGTTCCCGTTCGCTATCCTGGCTCGCGCGTCCTCATCCTCAATTCTGGTAACCCCCGTGAGCCGTAGCCTGCAGACGAAAAGTGCCCTTTGACCATGTATGTAGGAATCACAGCCATAGAAATTGCCGGCAAGTGGCCTGTGTCGCTGAGCGTTTATTTTAGTCGCGGAAGGCTCGAGGAATAATCTCAGAATAATCATTCGATTAAGTCCCCGACGGAGGCTATTGGTGTCGGCAGGCAGGCAACCTCGCCGGCATTTTATGGCTATGCGTCCAACTGCCGGGACCCTATAGTGGTTGGCACGTCAGCGCAGTCGACCATCATATGTCTGGATGCTTGGACTCAACCTTCCTAGATCAACCTCTCGCTATGCTCCGTGCGTTTCTTATATATAGTTCGTGTCATCGCGTTGGTACTGTACACAGGCTGGGCAGTTGCACTGTGACACGACCCAGTCCCTCCCGCTACCCTTCACTCCCCCCCTGTCGTCCACCCACTTTCTTCTGTCGCTCGCTCGCGAAGCAGTTCTAACGCTGTTACTGGCTACGATGGTGCATTGTGGTACGTTATTGCTGATGCAATTTCATCCAGTGCATCCTAGATCGTGCCGTATCGCCTGTCTGTTAAAGGAATGCAAACCGCATCAGCAGTAACGTCTTTGTCAAGGAGGTCCGAATGGAATGCGCCAATTCCTTCTAGGGCTCTTTCGATGTGAGAATTGCGCCGTGCAACCTCAGGGTACTTGTGGCTCGTGCCAGATCTCGAGATCTCTATCGACTTCAGCCTGGTACCGGGTCTGGGACCAGCGATGGCCGATCGCTGCTGCTGGCTTCCGTGCTACCGCCGCGACGCCTCGGCAGTAGTACAACGAGCGTCCATTGCGTAAGCTTGCGCGTAATCGGGCCTGCTCTACTCTACGCACGGTGGTCACCGGTAGGAAACCGTTGTTTAAATTTGCAAACTACCTAATGACAGGTCATAGTCGAACGAGGCCTTGGACTATTTGAAATCAGCTGATTTCCGACGACCGACGTCGACGCGTCGCTTCATTCTGGTTCTTTTGCGATTTTACATGGGGACTCGGGTCTCTGGGCATGATTGACCGGTGTTTATTCTTTTTTGAGTCACCTGCCGTGTACGCACCCCTCGTCATCTTTGCTCCTTGTCACTGCAAGACTTTCTCTGACGTGCATTTCCGTAGGCTAACTGGAAATATCCTACTGGGTTGTCCTTGCGTGAATGTTAATTTTTTTTAAATACCACGAACCGAGCGATTCGTATATCATTCCGGAAATTATAGTCAGGTCAATCATAGCGGTGTTATCAGCAACGGTCAACCCTTTGGATGCGGTGTGAATTTTTCGGGGACTTTGACTCTGGATAGATGGACATTTCTTTGGTCCTGTTAAGTCTAATGTTTTTTTTCTGATATCACAATTTCGACATTGCAGCTGATGCGTCTGATTCTCGATAATTTTCGAGTGCCCCTTATCTTGAAACGCTTGAAAAAAAAAGTCTTAAATTTTCGTGCGTCAGAAAGCTCGACGATAGAGACGCGAAAAAGAAGAAACACATGGCCAAGCGGTCGCCAAAAGCGTACATTGGTTTTTACGATAGTGGCGACGCGTACCGACGCTCACGTTTCTTAGATCGGTAAAATTCTTCACCGAGCAAGCTGAGAATTGCATTGCAAGCGCCGTGACACTGGAATTGGTAGCGTTGAACGTGGTTCAGTGCGGCTTCGTGTTTCGTACTATTTTTTAAATTCATTGTTAGCAATGGCAATTAACGGCGCCCGCGTCTCGACGCTCGTAAACTGAAAACGCGTGAGTGCGAGCGGCAGCGAGGTAAATGGGGGGTAGGTGGGCGGTGGCGGTGCGGGACGGGACGGGAGGGACGCGCGAGTTACTAACTGAACCATGAATCTAATGGGGGCGCAATTAATATGACTTAATTAATTAATACGCCTCCGTTCCAGCGTTAGATGATACCGGACAGCTCACGCTCACGACCATGACCTACGCCCACCGTGAGATCCTCCACGTTCCAGCACGATTTCTCAAATTGTTAAACTTTTTTAGCTTCCTGGACCTGGTCCCATCCTCAAGCCCAACCCTGCGTCCAACCTTCTACGACCAACACGTAGGGTATAAAGAATGACTGAAAAAGAGTCGGAGACCTGATAGCTCGTATGAGGTTGCTCATTGAGATAGACAGAGAGAAGGTGAGGAGGTCGTTACGTCAGAACATCCTCGAGTCAGAGCATAATGAAGCGAACGAGTGCGACCAGATTCTCTATAATTCTCGAGTACGACGCCGACGCCGACGCCATTGTCCATAGGCACGCGTACCATATTTATTTACGTATAATACACCGTAGTGTCTCGTTGTATGCTCAAATCGGTCATATTTTTTTTTTCCTCTTGAGCTATGACCGTTTGATTATTTTTTTGTTGTTGTTTAATGAGGACATTTTACTTTGATTTGAATAACGATAATAATGTTGATACGGTCGGAGTTATTGCCGAGCGAAGATTGATTAATTTGTTGACTCGAAACCCCGGGGCCTGCGTACCGCCGAGATTGCGTCGAGGCGACTCGCGTCGCTGCCGAAGCGCCGACGCGAAAACCGCAGACACTTTCCGAGGGACACCGCGATTCTTTGATGCATTACGGTCACGGCCAATGAGCAAAAAGGAAAAATAAAAAAGGAATGCGGAAGAGTTTGAAGAGAGAGAGAGAGAGAGAGAGAGAACGAGAGGAAAATCATTGACTGTATCGGAAATGCTCAAACACCATAATAGTGCGTTTAAAAAGTTTGGATCTTTTTTTTCAATTGTCTTTACCCTGGAACCATTTCAATTTCGTTGGATTTTTTTTTGTCTTTTCCTGATAACTATATTGTCTCCGTACTGGTACCGTGCTCTACGTACTTACTATACCCAGAGAGGAACAAGTGCAGCCAGGAACCTTCGCGCTCGCTAGATACCACTGCGTATTGGCTGAGCATGTAGCAACGTTATTAGGTTGAAAAGTGGGCCAATGCTGTCTCGAAGCTAGCTCAACCGGACCCATTAAAGCTGAACAACCCAGGAATATCTCAATGGCTCATATGAGACAATAGCTCATAGCTCTGATGTTGCACCCATTGAAAATGATCTCTGACTTTTGCCTGCAGGTTCTACTGGGACTTGTGCATGTTGCTGTTGCTGGTCGCGAACCTGATAATCTTGCCGGTTGCCATTAGCTTCTTCAACGACGACCTCAGCATTCGGTGGATAGCCTTCAACTGTCTCTCGGACACTATCTTCCTCATTGACATCGTCGTTAACTTCAGAACGGGTGAGTAGTGGTCTGGACGTCGACAAGAAAAAATAAAACTGAGAACCCGTGCAACCTCACGAGTAACGTGACCCTGTGGTTTTTCGTGACTTCGTCCTGGGTCACATTAGAGGTACAATAACATCACCATTGGACCCACTGGGAACCCTCCTGACCTCTTGACATTTCGTTATTGTCCGGGGATTAATTCGAAGCGCGTTTGACTAGGACAAACGTGAAATTGGGTCACGAGTCGCATCGTCGATGAAATCATTGTGCATTAAACTGCATTTGCAACGTAACGACATTCGATTCGTTCAGCTGGAAACATACTTTAATTTGAATTTTCATTCGGTGCATCATATTCATTTTTCGATGCACAGTTTATAAATCAATCTGTCATCTCTCTCTTTCTCTCAGGCATAATGCAACAGGACAACGCGGAGCAGGTGATACTGGATCCAAAGCTCATCGCCAGGCACTACCTCAGGACGTGGTTCTTCTTAGACCTCATATCCTCGATACCGTTAGACTACATATTTCTCATATATAATCAGGTGAGTCAATCTCAAAGTCCATAAACGTAAATCAATAGGAGCATAACATGTCAAGTCAGCAGAGGCAGCACGTGTTTCTGTCGTATTTATCAGCTATCTGACCCCGTTTACTCTCTTCAGTTTCAGGACTACAGCGAGTCCTTCAAGATCCTCCACGCCGGTCGAGCGCTCAGGATCCTCAGGCTGGCGAAGCTTCTCTCCCTGGTCCGGCTGCTTAGACTCTCGAGACTCGTCCGATACGTCTCCCAGTGGGAGGAAGTCTATGTGAGTATCAGACAAACGTCCTATGTCACAAGTAGCCGCGTACCTTTCAGATCAGAGCGAGGAGTCGTTAATCGATATAGCGAGGAAACAGTGATTGACCCCTCTCCCTCCTCGTGAGCCAGGAAAAGCCAATAAGAATTCGTGAAGAATTTCGACTGCCTTCTTTAGACCACCACAAGTCGTCCTTGTCGCTCTCATGGTACAGTCTCTCTCTCTCTCTCTCTCTCTCTCTCTCTCTCTCTCTCTCTCTCTCTCTCTCTCTGTCTCCCTCTTTTCTCCTCTCTATATCACATTATCTCTTTCTCTCTCGCTCTATCACTCTATTTTCCATCAGTCCCAGGTCAAACAATACCAGAAGCCCAAATCCACGAATCACATAGTTTGGAGCTAACGACCCAATCAAAACAGATCAAACAAACAGACCAAACAACGTCGATGGACATATGTATAAACAAAAGTGACGTCCACACATCAGAAACTCGCTTATTTTCGAACGGTTAAACTGTCTGGGTTCAGACTGAAGTCCAGCGGTTCTTGAAATTTAACTTTTCAAATAAGTCTTCGACCATACCTCCCTGACCATCAGGACTTTAACTTTTACCACCAAATCCAGTGCCAAGCTCTACCACATGAGATAGTTACATACTATATATTTACAATTATCAACCTATCTCCAAGATGCGTCTGTCCACGTTGTCTCCGTCCTGTGCACGACGAGCAGCTTCTCCAGCGAGTACAGAACGTCCACGTGACCCGCCACGTCCTTTTGTCCCACTCGAGACTTCCTGGCACCTACACGATCCTAGATCTTCGCAGTCACATCCGTTTCCGGTCCCGCACGATTCTTTGCCGTCGTCTGTGACGACCTGTAGACGCTGATCGTACGTGAGCGATGACAGGGGGAGACAAGTGTGGATGCAGGAGGAGACCGAGGAGGATAAGAAGAATAAATTCTGAACCTGGTAACCGCTGACGATGAGGTGCGTCGATGCGCTTCATATATAATCATCGTAACCTTCGCCACTTGCATAGGTGTCTGAGCCACACGTGAGACACGTACGAGACGTCTTCCTGCCGTCTACGTGTTACGTCACTGATTGAACTAAGGTGCCACGACAGGAGCAACGAACCGATCGCTCATTGGACGGCTTCAACCTGTTAATAGCTCGCGTTCATGCACACTACGTATATATATATATATATACACAATATATGCGGCGCACTCACACGCGCACACGATCGCTCACGCACACACGCACACATATACAGATACGGATATAGTGACATTGATAGAGGTTCGAGTCTTACTTCCGGTGCTTTTTCTTTCTATGCTTCGCATCTTCATTCCTCTTACTCAGATCCGCATTCCTGTGAGACTCTCGTTCCTCGTTCTTCTTCTTGCAGCGAAGCTACTGCATCTGGTTTTTTTTTTTTGGATTTCTCAAATCGTGATCGTCTCGCGCTTATCTTTTTGACGTACATATTTCTTTTTTCTTCTTTTTGTATGAAAAGTGTGTGTGTGTGTGTGTGTGTGTGTGTGTGACCCAGTGTATACGGTTGCGTGTGGGTGCGCGCGCGCCCACGAGGTCCTCTGTGACGCACCCCCCCCCCCCCCGACAAGGCCATTGTTGGTCAGAAGAATTATTATTGTGACTGGGAGCGAGAGAGCGATCAAGATTTGATCGGACCGTCTGTTGCAACGCCATTTTTCCGAATGGATTTGCAGATACCCCTTTACCAACAGCCGGAGAGGCACTACGAGCGTCGGGCGACACCGCCGCAACCCGACCGAACCAGCAAGGTGTGCCTCTGCCCTGCCTTAGAGTAATGCACAAATCAAGGCCGAAGGCCAATATTCTTGATTCAACCGTTCGTTCGTTCGTTAACCTCAATTTGATGTGTCACCTAATTATGCTAGATGATTATTATCGTTACTGTCGTTGTTTCGTTAATATCGTTTTTCTTTTCTCATAGTGGACCGTGCATATAGATTTTGTCATCGGAAGTCGCAACGATCAGTATCGCATTATCGCAAGACCTAACCGTCTACCTCTCTCGTTAGTCTGACCAAGAGCTGATTAAAGCTTTTAAAATGACGCTCATCGATGATCAATAGAGTTTTCATAAGCTACTGTCATGAAATCTTTGTTTTACGCCTTCACCCACGTATCCCTTTTGTTCCTCGATCATGCATTCTTGTCTGACACTTGAGTTCCGGTCTGACTGTTGTTGCCCTAGTCGTCATTCATGACGGTACTCAACGTCGTCACTGTGATCATCGATGATTCTTAGTAATGATTGTTCCTGTTGTTGTTGCTGCCACCGTCATAGTCAACTGTCGGAATCGTCACTCTGCCCGTCATACACGTCACGGTTGTTTCTGTTGTTGTTGTTGTTGTTGTAGTCACGCGACCCAGTCCCCATCTCATTGGTCAGCCTCGGCTCGTCTCTCAGCGGCAATCCGAACGACCCGCCAATGAATGCAGACTGTCGTGTACGATGACGACGATGAAAGCTCTTGGTCAGATTGAGAATATTGTTGTCGTCACGAGAGTGAAGAAAAGTCTTGATATCGTCATGCGAACGGTCGTACGGTAGATTAGGCTATGCGATGTGCCACGTGGATCACAATGGTCGCTGCTTGAATAAGAAATTTAATGGCGAGCCTGAAATCGAGAGTGGGGATAACTGTGACGTGTGAGTGAGTGGGAGAAAGTGGATGAGAGCGTGACACCCGGTCCGTCATAACGAAGACGAGACGAGGATGCGTGCGTGGGTTGGAAATATGAAGTTTCGCTCATGGATCCACGTATCACTCAAAATAGCCGAAAATTAGTGAGAATGCACTTGCGAACGGTTTGATTGGTGATGTGTTGTTTGTGTACGTCGAGAATTAGATGAAAAGTGTGTGCAAGATTGGGCACTAAGACGCGTGTGCTAATTATGTATATATATATATATATACATATATTGTTACGTACCCATACCCATATAATTATATTTTTATAGTAACTTGGGATCGTGCTGTCGGAAGCTTATTTCTTTGTAATTATTTAAAGCTCAGAACGATCAAATCCCACGGATAATTTTATACCGCAATATCGACATTGAATAATATATGAAGATTGATTTGATAAATGGGTTATAAATAATTAACATTGAGTTATAAATATGAGGACGAGAATCTCGTTTGGCAACGCTTAAGATTATTGATATTTCGAAACGTGACTGGGTTCATTGATTTATTGGAAATCGATTTATTGACAATTGACGCAAGTTCGAGTTCCGAGCAAAGTGGGCCCATGCCGATCGATCTTAATTGACTTGTCACTATAGGGAGGTAAATCAAAGTAGCCAATGGCCGTAGTTTGTCGAGAAGATTATTCCGAGACGACTGTCGCAGGATTGATCGGAGCTATCGAGTTCAGAGTTCAGACCGACTAATCGGGAGCATTGAGTCAGGAAAAGTTTTAACTGCCGAGCGCGCGCGTGAGGTTTAATGATCTATAAATCATCGTATGCAGTATACGTGCCAGGAACCTCCTTAAGATCTGTAGGACAATGTCGACGGATGGTCACGATTTGAAATCAGAAATCTCGCTGGGGCCACTTTCGATTCGGGTAGACCCAGCCGAGCCCCTTTTTTTCGAATCGAAGCTTTTGATAATTCGGAAGCAGCTCGTAACAATATATATATATATATATATAAATATTTGAAATCTCGATTGCAAGCTTTCTCGTGTCAAAGCAAAAGCACAGCGACGTTCTATGACATAGAAGTAGGTTTGATTAAGCCGGGAGTAGCAGCGTGAGGTGTTCTGGAGGCTGGAGCTCGATTCATATAAAATTGATAAGATGGTCACGCTACTATTCGCGGATTAATAGTAGTCATTAATATTATTATTATTACAGTAGTCTGGCTATAGTCGTAGCGGTAGTCGTGGTCGTGGGTTGTGTGTTTGGTTGATAAGTCTATCGACGTGGTCCGATCCCTGTCACGGTCCACGATGATTCGTCATGGCGCTTGTGACCGTGAATGACGAATCGATGACGGCGATGACAAATGTTGATGACTTAAAAGTTTTTTTTTTTTTTTTTTTTTTGATCGAAGCACGACTTAGTACGAGAGAAACACGTTACTTTGACATGAATGAGTTTGCAAGCGACGATATTATTATCGCGGTAGGTTTTGCCGGCCGATCGTGTTAGGCCTCTTTTTGTCTGTCTGCTGCCTGCTTGTGAATTTTTCGACGTAAACATATAAAACACCTATTAATCCCACATGTTAACTAACAGACAGTCCCGATTGTGCCCGAGCTGTTGATGACGTTTATCATTATTGACATTGTGAATCATTTGTTATCATGTTCGATGTATGCCTTCTTCTTTCTCATCGATCATGGATCATCCGTCAGTACTGTCATCCCGATCGTCATCGTGTCATCGTCTGTCGTCACAATCATCGCAAGACACTGATTCATCGTCATTGACTGTTTCGGCTAGGTAGCCTTTGCGACCGTCATTTTTCATTCATCTAACATCTTAATTTCCTCGAACAACGACACTTCCGGTCACTTCCGGCATCTCCAATATCCACGCTGATCCCGACAAGTCATTCTTCCTCGTATCCTGGAACGTGACCGGGATTAATTTCAGGGAGTCATCAGAGTCATTACACAACACGTATTACGAAAAATGGACAATCGACCACGTGGAAGTGACGTAACGATTTTGCGATTAAGAACAAAATGTTTTTTTTTTCTCTTTACGACAGCCAATAATTTTTGTACATGTTAATTGAAGGGGCGAAAGAGGAGGAGGATTATTGATTTGCTGGCGGGCGCCATTTTGCCTCTGCTTCCCTCTGTCATTCGATATATCGATATCTCTCGAATGCCAATTTAGAATGCAAAAACGAATGCGACTGCAGCTTCGTTTCACTATTTAAATCTTTCTGCTCGTCTCTGTCTTTATCTTTGTCTATTATGAGGCCTCTCGTGCTAATCCCCTCCCCCCCTGCCCCCCATCAAATCCGAATCGTCTCAACCTTATCGCAATCTGTTATCAGTCTTGTCGCACGAATTTCTTACTCACTGGGTGGCTCTGATCGTTTTATCTTATATATATATATATATATATCGCTGCTAAGGACTACTGTCGCTGCTACTATATACTACTATACTGTCACTAACTATCACTACTATCACTACCGCTATCACACTACTATTTACTACCACTGTCTCATATCTCGTCAAACATTGCCACTGCAAAAGCCATTGTCATTGTCATATATCTATATCTGTCTCTATCTCTCTCTCTCTCTCTCTCTCTTCTTTTCATAAATATCACAAAAATAATCATCATGCCTCTCGGTCTAATCAATCACTCTCCGTCACTCATACTGTACTATGCTATACTTTCTCTCTTTCTCTCTCTCTCTCTCTCTCTCTCTCTCTCTGATTCTCACTCAGTACTATTTGCTACAACCTCTGTCCTCTTCTTACTACGTCTTGCTATGTCCCGGCTTTCTTTTGTTTCTAGATATTGCAGAACCTACAAAAAAAACGCACTGAGCGGAGGGGGCGCCTAAGCTCTGACAATATGAATAAAAAGAAGTCCGGTTTCAGCAAAAGCGACCTTATTTTTAAGGTAACCCGCCCTTAGGAAAAAAAAAAGAAAAAAAAAAGAAAGACAGAATCGCACAGGCTCTCGTCTTCCGTTAACCACTGGCGCGACAAAGAAATGACGTCACTCGCGCGACTCGCATTCAAACATGCAGAAATCTCTCGAACGGGAGTTCGCGTGTCTGAAAAAGAGAAAAAAGAAAAAGTCGTAAGTCGAGCGTCGGTCATAGTGAGAGGAGACGGGGGCTGGGTCGTAGATCTCCTTGTTGTATTATCGTATCAGCCGATCAGAAATCCCAGTAAAAAGTCCCAAATGCCACTTTGCGAATCCACATCTGTATACTGCATGGACTCGCTATGACTCGACACGACTCGACTCGACAACGACCTGCCTCAACGACGGCGTCGTTCGGATAATTCGAAATTTCTGTATCTGGATTATTGCGTGACACGTGTCGTCAGGACAGCGGAAGCAAGGGCTACTGCACGCTGATTGGCTCGTTGGTTGATAAAGTTAATTGAAAACGTTTGCTTTTTTTTGCCACTCGCTGCTGCTACCCATAAACGAGGCACGCGTATCGTGCGCGCATGCGCAGTAGCACGTGTCTTGATCATCTCGCTGCTTTTTTTTTTTTAACGTCGGCCATTCACGCATCTGATACGTGTATGTCTCTCCGTATAGTACATGCCGTTACTTGAGCATTCGCTGCAACAGGTTTACGCTTTTATTCCTTTTTCGACCGTTAAAAATCAGAATTGATTGTTTTCTCTCGCTAGTGCTGCCACTAACGTCCATTGTCATTACTACCGCTACCGCTATTAATCCTCAAACGTAGTTGAAGTTAACGTCCGGCCACGAGGTTATGTATGACGAAGAAGAAAAATATTGGTTTCTTTAGTCACGTAGTTTTTGAAAAGATTTTTTTAAGTGTACCGCAAGACGGATATACGCGTTTTCCTCTTCGCCGGATGATAAGGTAAGGGAATGGGAAGGGGGCGGGGGGGGGGTTATAAGTTAACCAATAAAACAGTAGTAGCATTGTTTCCTTAGGAGCGCGACATGCGATTTAGGACGTCCCTCTCCATTTATCAGTTCGTTTCTGCTTCAGTGGCTCCACCTGCACGTGCCTATAATCGCACGGGATGAAAAAAAAACCGGTGCCGCTTAATTTATAACGAACAACGGTCGAGTAAAAACACCGTGAACGCAGAACGGTGTCCATCCGTAAAACGTATTCCGGAAGCTCGATAAACCCCTACCACCCTTGTTCCGTCTCTTCCTACTTCCTTTGTTTTTCCTCTTTTTTTTTTCATTTGGCGATGAAACACTATGGCGCCCTCCTCTCATTCCGCTACGCCAGGCAGCTCTTTTTTGAATCACCCTTTATGAATATTCAAACTGCGATTTATTCTGAAACGCTTTATTTTCCTTTATTTTTCGGCTTTGCCGCTGTTACTCGCCACGAGCTTCTTTCGATCTGCCGACATTTTCGATTTATTTTTTTTTTCTCTCTCTCTCTCCTTAGCTTGAGCGCTTGTCGCCAGAAGCGACGTATAAAGCTCGGCCGCCATTTTATGTATTTTCAAAGAGACGCTTGTTCTTTTCTAGCTTGCATTTAGCGGGCTTTGCTGTTCCCTTTCTTGATACCGACTAGTTCTACTCGTAGCACCACTTGACGTTGTTTTTGTTGTTGTTGTTGTTCTTGCTGATACTTGTCGACGTCCTCGTCCCAATTGATATCACCGTCGCCAAGGTATCCCTACTCGATGTTGTTTGATCCTCGTTGCATCGCAATTATTTGTTGTTGTTGTTATTATTGTTGTTCTTGTTGTTGTTGTTATAAATAGCACTGATGTTGTTGTTACGCGTGAAGTTGATGAGATTGCTGCTTTTGCTGCTGCCGTTGTCGCCCACCGCTGCTGCTATTTTGCGCTATATTACTTCTTGTCTTATTCATTCATTTTCTGTGTGTACAATTACAATTATTCGAATGATCGATCGTCATTGTTTTTTTTTTTTTTTTTGTTAACAATCGTAATTGTGGCCGATGAATTTATTGCGAGGTGAACGGAAGCGAGTTCATTAGTAACCTTTGTCTCGATCTTCCTATTCGATATTGCACAATACGTATATATTTGTACGAATCCGTCGCCAATCCGTTTGTCCACCTGATGAATTATCCGATATTCAGCCGTCGTTCATCCATTTAGCCGCCATTTAGAAAATCTACCACCAATTCGCTATCACCGTCCAGACGACTTGTTCAACACTGTGGTCAACATTACGCTTATGATCGCATCTATTTGCTATTGCGCGGGGCTCGTCTCGCCTGTCACAGGTAACGTATCACTTGACATGAATAAAAAAATTATCACAAAAGCAACACGTGTCATGTCAGATAGCATATAAATCCCACGTCACAATCTTGCTCAAGCATTTCTGTATATGAAAATATACCCATAAGTCCCACGTGTTTAATGCTGTCGTTGTTGTTGCTCTTCTTCGTCCACAATACATGAAGATCATGTTGACTAAAAAGAAAAAAAATAGATCACAAACTCAACTTCAGAACTGATGAACATGATTGTGGATAGGTTAGGATTTTTTTCTTCTTCTATCTTTCTTCTTTCTCGCTGTCTTGAAAACTTCGTTAAAACTTCTCATCGACGTCTTACGACTCACGTTGCTTATCGCTGACTTTCCAATGGCCGTCTGTCTGACTATCTATCTGGCTTCTGATACTTGCTTGTCCTGCTTGCTTGTTCCTGCTGTGCCTGCATGTCTACTTGCCAGTCAGCCAGCCAGTCAACCAGTCAGCTTCCAGTTCCACATCTGATGTTTACGTATCAACTCATCAGTCAACTCTTCTTCAACCTCTTCTACTTGACAGTGCATGATGACTTTGTATATCGGTTGTCAATTACATTGACACTTTTGATCTTGTATTGGCAATTATCGAGTCTTCCTCTCTTTCTCTCTCTCTCTCTCTCTCTCTCATTACAACCGTTGTTGTTGCTGTTGTAGCCTTCGCCACTGCTCTCCTCCTGGTCCCACTCGTATTGTTTTTGTCATCACAATCATCCCGTTTACTGTTGAGCAGTGAGAGGGGAGGCGGGAGAGGTCGATGAGAATCTAGAATGAATGAACGGACGATTGGATCGATGGATTCGTACAGTTAATGTTGGTTCCAGTTTTTTTTTTTTAATTTCAAGTATCGTAATTACAATCGGACAATTCGCAAGGCATTTTTGTATGGTTGAACAAGACCCAAAAGTCTGAGACAAGTTGTGCACTATGATCGTCTACAACAGTTGGCCTATATAGAGTCCTGCATCGATGAGAAACAACCTTATTGTCATTCTGATTTCAGCACGTGTCTTGTTTATGTTGTTTATGTTTATATTGTCTCGTACTCTCCATCTCACTCTCTATCTTCCAATTACCTGTATAACCCCCAATATTCATAGATACGACGTGTTATTGTGAATTTTTTTCAACGTTATACTTTGCTGTAGTTATTGTCTTTCTTTGTTTATTTTGTAAATTAAGTTGTTTTTCGTATCTCCCTTCTTTCTCTATTCCTCTCACTTCCTTAGTTTACCGTTTCTCTTTACTCTCATTTCTCTCTCTCTCTCTCTCTCTCTCTCTCTCTCTCTCTCTCTCTCTCTCTCAATCTCTCT
>JASANN010000461.1:367199-384459 GCA_031762395.1 Calameuta pygmaea
CTCTCTCTCTCTCTCTCTCTCTCTCTCTCTCTCTCTCTCTCTCTCTCTCTCTCTCTCTCTCTCTCTCTCTCTCTACCCTTTCTTTAAATTCATCCCCATCCGTTTGCTTTTCGTGCAATGTAGATCGATATGCGTGTCCACCTTAAACTTTTATACTGTCCAGTTGTGTCGCAGCATGAACCAGCCCCCCCTCTCTTGTGTCAGTTTAAACAATAAAATTCGAAAATCTTCGAATGTTCGGTAAATAAAAAATATACCAGCGTTGACTGAATGTTGTGGTGTAGAAAAAATATTACCAAGAAATATTAACACTGACGTCGAAAAAATCGCATGGCGGACGTCGAGACGGTCGGTGGACGCCCGTCTCACGACTTCGTCGCGCGTATCTCTTCTTTTCGTTTGTCCCAGTAACGTGAGCTCCATAAAAATCGCGTATTCCCGAAGGAGAAAATGTCCTGTTTACCTGAAAAACATATTAAAATCCATACATCACCTTCTTCCTTATCCTTTCTTCGCTTCCTGAAGTCGGCCATCTTGATGTTCCCGTCCATGTTATGATTATAATTTTTCATTTGTATTCGTTCGATGTTCTTTTCCTTTGTTTATCGTTCGTCATAGAACCGTCTATTATAATTTTGTTGTTTATTGTTTTATTTTGTATATTGTTTATCAGTTAACGTTTATATTGTTTTGGCGCAATACAACACGCTTCTTTGCTGTACACAACGCAACGGCGCTTCGGATGCCTCGGCGAAGCCAATGCTCGTCACCCAGCCGAGTGACGAGCGGGCCGGATTAAAGGAAATGTCAACGAAAGATTAATGGCCTTTTGTTGTTGTTGGCAGTTCCTGAACATGGCTTCGGTCTTCATGCGAATCTTCAATTTGATCTGCATGATGCTCCTGATTGGCCACTGGAGCGGCTGTCTGCAATTTCTCGTACCGATGCTTCAAGGATTCCCTAGTAACTCCTGGGTGGCGATTAACGAATTGCAGGTAAGTCGTTGTAGCTTATCATTTTTTTGTTTTCTTTACTTTCCACGTCAATCGCTACAACGAAACTTTTTTCATGTTCGCAGGGTTCGTTCTGGCTGGAACAATATTCCTGGGCACTTTTCAAAGCAATGTCACATATGCTCTGCATCGGCTATGGAAGATTTCCACCACAGTCATTAACTGACATGTGGTTGACTATGCTCAGTATGATCAGTGGCGCCACCTGTTATGCACTATTTCTCGGACACGCCACCAATCTTATACAATCCTTGGATTCGTCGCGTAGACAGTATCGCGAGAAGGTAAGTCAGATTTTATTTGCCTTTACGGATTATTGTTATTATACTTGATCTTTTTACACCACGGTCTACCTTGGGATTTAAGTCCATTGTTGTTTCCTTATATTCCTATACCTATATGTATAACTATACCTATTTGCCTTTACCCTACCTTCCAGCTGTCCCACATAGTTTCAGCTACGACTTTGCGACTGATTTTCGAATAACTGATGAGTCTTATTGTTACAAACTGTCACGTAAGTAAAAGTGGATTCTGATTGCCTCTACGAATCTATAATCACTGCATACCGTTCTCAACCCTATTTATCTTTACTTTTCTATTGTCATACAGACTTCGACCCCTGCATATACTGTACGAATCTTTATCACACCCCCAATGATTAGTGTATTATACACTGTGTCCAGTTAATAGATAAGTTTCGAAGAAGTTTCACGGTTCCACCGAGGCTACACCTTTCTCGGGATTAAAAGGTCCTTGATCCAGTGTATATTCTCCCCGGCGATAAGTCAATAAAAAAAATCCAAAAAGTTCACGAGACAGTCCAAAGCTTATAAATCGCGAGGGACCGAGAGATCCTTGAGAGTGATAATTTTTTTTATTTTGAAAAAAATTTTACCCAAACATCTTTTATCATCCCTTCTTTTTTTCACTCCCACAATCCCCCCTACGTCTCTCTCCGTCTCTCGCGGAGCCGTTGCCAAGAGAACGAAGGGCGTAAATTCGCTAAACTATCCAGACGCTTGAACGGGGATGATTTGTTCTCGGGGTAGGTGAAGCAGGTGGAAGAGTACATGGCCTACCGGAAGTTGCCGAGGGAGATGCGACAACGAATCACCGAGTACTTTGAGCATCGTTACCAGGGCAAGTTCTTCGACGAGGAGCTCATCCTCGGTGAACTCTCGGAGAAGCTCAGAGAGGTATCTATCGTCCACATTACCAACTGTCAGAATTCATTCCAGCCAATTTGATCCCGCTTCGCCATTGCTTCCACGTAAACGAGCAAGCCGACGCGGGACATGCCTGTCATTGGCTTGTTCATCGACCTTGTATACATACGCGCCTGATCAGGCTGAACTTGCACGCTTGCACGCTGACGCATGCGCAGAAGCTTCGACCACCACGACAGTTCGCGATTGACTAAAAATATTGAAATTTCAACAGGACGTCATAAACTACAACTGCAGATCTCTCGTAGCCTCGGTGCCATTCTTCGCAAACGCAGACTCAAACTTTGTCTCGGACGTTGTCACGAAATTAAGATACGAGGTCTTTCAACCAGGTACCGTTCACTCGATCCGTTTATTACTTCACTATTTTTAATAAACATTTCACCTTGACGCTAAAGGATAATTCTTTTTTTTTCACAGGTGACATCATCATCAAGGAAGGTACCATTGGCTCGAAAATGTACTTTATTCAAGAAGGCATCGTCGACATAGTCATGGCTAACGGCGAAGTCGCCACCTCCTTAACCGACGGCTCGTACTTCGGTGAGATCTGTTTATTGACCAATGCCAGAAGAGTGGCATCGGTTCGTGCCGAAACGTACTGCAATCTCTTCAGTCTCTCGGTGGATCACTTCAACGCCGTTCTCGATCAGTATCCGCTCATGCGCCGTACAATGGAGAGCGTTGCCGCCGAGAGGTATAAGCTTTGGTTAGGTTTGTTCTATCGAGTTGGTGTGCTAATAGATGTACATCACACGTCTACCACAGTCATTACAAATTATCATACAGTCAGAACAACAGTCACTGTCATATTGTATCACACTGTCGGTACCACACTGCATAAGATTAGAAAACACTGTGGCATAGTGTTCGATACTGACAATACACACTTCAGTCCCTTGTCGCTGTCTTTCGATCAGCTGTCACTGTGCTCGCTCATTAGCATTGTAAATTATTGGTAGTGCCATTCATCGACTGTGTACCCTCGTCATTGATTCCCTCACGAATCAGCACCACGCGTTTGGAATTCCATTCCAGACGGGTGAGTTAGAGTGACGGACGGTGGAACAGGCTCAGCTGTCAGTTTTGACAGTTTCTTGTTGTTGATAAACTAGGCTATTAATATTGTTAGGAGAGAGGCTACCTGTCCTTCCGTTTGTCAAGTTTAGACCAGGGCCGACCGATTGGTCGTGCTCGTTGCAACATATTCCCTACGCTTAATCATGCTCTCCGTGCAGGTTGAACAAGATCGGATGGAATCCTAATGTGGTTGGACATCGCGAGGAGGATCTTGGAAGCGAATCGAAGACTATAAATGCAGTGGTGAACGCCCTGGCGGAGCAGGCCGCGCACGCCAGCGCCAGTGAAGAAACGGTAACGTGTCGGAGAGAGTTTAATTAAAGTATCGATCTCGTAGGTCCTGGTTATCTTTATTATAGAGGATACGTCGTTTCTTTTCTTCGCCAGGTGCACAGTATGGAGCTGAGGACGCTACCGGGGTGTATGCTACCACGGCCAAAGTCGGAGAACAATTTTACCAGTCAGGAATTGACGCGCGAGGGACGTAGGATATTTCACAAGAGCGACACCTTCCACAAGGACTCGTATCAATGACGACACTCCATGTACTAGCGTACGCAGAGATACTGAGGAATGCGTCGGATCCGGTGACCCGACGCCCCTCGTCAAGTCGTCGAACCGCTAGTCACACGAGGTGGAAGAACCTTTGGCGCAATCACATTCAGTATTCATGCATAGGTCGCGGACTTTTTAAATCCCGCCGCTAGGGGCGCTGCTGCACCGAACAATTGAAATATTGCCCACGTGAAATTCCCGCCGATAACGATGACCAAGAAATCATAATAGTGCTGGTAAAATGAGAGAAAGAGAGAGAGAGAGAGAAATTTATAAAGGAATCGAAGAGGATAAACGCCCACCTCAAGAACCGTGTTAACTTGTTGAGAGTTCTTGGGGAGACTTTCTTTTCTTTTCGTGAAAGAAAGAAAAAGTCGTGGTTACGAAATTACGTGTTCAGTGCGGTTGAAACTATACGAATTTCTTTCCAAAAGCAAAGGGAAAGAATAACGAAGGGTTAGACGCTTATGCACTATATATACTTTATATGTATATAAGGTGAGATCGTGGTGCGGGAAAAGAAGTAGGAGCGTAGTAAAAAAAAAAAGAAAAGGAAGAAGAGAAAGAGGAGCTATAAATACTGCGTTATTATTTATTAGTACCTAATACGAATAATCGTTATCGTTGCAACGACCTCCGCCGCCAGAAGAAACCAACACAAAAAAAAAATGGAAAAATGAAGCGCTAATGTACATACAATGCGTATAGAAAAATACGAATGCGACACGAATGATGGCGGACGCGTTAGCGTTTAAGGGTAACGTGTGACGCGGCACGAATACGTCTAGTGAAAAAAAAAGAAAATTATAATCTACGAGTAGAATCGACACGACGTCGTCGACGAATTACCGACGGCGACGCTGTACGACAGCCTGCCTGCCTACCTTGCCTACCTGCCTATCTACTCGCCTGGTCCGCCAGTCTGCTGTCACGCTATCCACACACGAGCCTATCTGGCTGCCTGGTTGCTTCGACATACATTCACGTACACACACGCGAAAACATAAACACCCTAAAAATTGGTCCGCCCTCACGTGGATAAGAAAAGTAAAAAAATTCTTTAAAAAAAAAAGTAATTAACGTATAACATCACCACGAAAGCGATAGATCTCACGTCATTATTTTATTAGAAAAAATACTCGGGTTCGCGATTTGTATAAAAATCCAGTGGTTGACTATGCCTTTTTAGAAATTGTTGAGGAAAGGCCTGCTGCGGTACGTCATAGGGTTCTCAGTTGTGACGCGTTACGTCATAGTCTTATACGATTAACACGTCTTAATTAAAGGTACGCGCAAAAGCCTAGATGAAAATTATACGCCAATGTATTTGCACGAAAGCCGCTCTCTTCGTGGAACGAAAGTAAACTGCAAGTGTTTCTTGTTTCTCTCAGCAGTACAGAATCCGTCTTGTGTCCCTTGGCGAAGGATGATGTTAAAAAAATTGTTATGTATGAAAAGTACACGGACGTAACACGTACATGGACGAAGAGAGGCCCATCTCCATATGCACTACGTGTAAATAACGCACGCATGCGGCATTGGTGCGTTTTTCTATTGATAAGCTGATAAGAGACGGGCACTGGCTTAGTGCGTTGGGGAGCGTTGTTAGAATTTGGCGCTATTGTCAGTAGGGGGCCAGGGGGGAGGGCGGTTACCACGTGCTATAGCTCTCTCGAATTTCGAAAGTAAAACAGGAAATTATTGTAGTTGCAATTGTCGTTTATTGCCGCGAATTCTCTTACCGCCTATTTTATCAAACGAATAGCGAATAATGGAGGGAGGAAAGAAAATGAAAAAAAAATTGAAACAATCGCACGTACACACACGCGCGGTACGTAAGCGCTCTAGTTGACAGAAGGAACGTGAGGAGAAAAAAAAAGGAATAATTAGGATTACTGAGAACGCGTAGCGTCGTAGCGAATTTGCTAACAATTAATGTACATGCTGTAGATAAGAGTAGCGTAGGTGAGGCTAGAGAAGAGGGGAGAGAGAGAGAGAGAGTGCGAGTGCGAGAGGATTATAAGAATGTATGTGTGTGTGAGAGAGAGAGAGGGAGAGAGAAATGGAAAAAAGCAGAGCCAATGCCGTGCATTGAATATGGACGCTCTCTTGGGTACCAGTGACGTAGAGAAAAATAAAGATTGAAGAATTTCGAAAACCGCCTAACAGCTGTTGTCGAAGAGTCGCGAAAATTAGTGAATGCTGAGCTTTGTTTAGAGCACGTTTAGTCCAAGCGAGGTTTTCGTGATTTACCATTAAAATATGACGTCAGGCGTGACGTCATTGATTTCGCGAAATACCTTCTCCCTCTCGTGCGAGGGAGACTCGTGAATCGTGAAAGGGGTGGAAGAAAAAAAAAATTGTTTTGCGCGATTTGATGGGAAGTCGAGAGAGAGAGATAGAGAGAGAGAAGGGAGAGAGTCCTCTTTTTACTCGTACGAGAGAAAAAAGAAAACATGCGTAGCAAGAGCCTTGTATAAAGAAATCACCCTAGCGTCAATTTCCTACGTGTAATACACGCGCACATACGTTAAAGTACTTGCGATTATGGGAACGCGGTACAACGCGCACGTAGGCGTACACAGATTACTTGTGTAAACACATACACATACACATACACACACACACACACACACACACACACACACACACACACACACACACACACACACACACACACACACACACACACAGAGACACACTGGTCTCACTTTCGGGTGAGACTGATAAAACACTCAAAGACGTATTGGTTATACAAAGTATGAGAGAGAGAGAGAGAGAGAGAGAGAGGAAGAGGGAGATAAAGAGGGAGTAGAGAATAGAGAGTAGAGAGAGGGAGAAAAAAAATTAATTCATAAGATGCATTACGTCGTATGAAAATGCGTGCGCGCGCACGTAAATAATAAATTGAGAATGAAGATGGCGGCGCAATCGCGGCCGCAGCTAGATTCAATTAACTAGATGAGAAAAGTCTTCGAAGCCTCGTGACACTCTAACAATAGTAAAACTGATACGCGTATGTAATATGTAAATCCGCGCATACGCTAGAGACATGCGCGCTCGCGTTATTCTATGGAAAGTCGTTGAATCATACTGTTTTTACTGCTTCGTACACTGTTACTCGTGCCTGAAGTGGATCGCGTCCTGTGTCTCTCGATCGACCCGCCATTTCTGGGAGTTGCGTTGGACATCCGTCCGGTGGCGCCACTAAAGAATCGTGGTAACCGAACGAACGACGTCTTATTCGCGTATGGCTTCCTCCTTGCTCGAACTTGTCATCCTTACTTTTTATATTACATTTACCATAATTATTGTCTCTTCACTTTTCTCTTTTTTTTTTCCTTCATTTTCCCATCCATTTAGCGTTAAACTATCTACTATAATACTCCCCTTGCAATAATGTTACGAGATCACACGAGGTGATCCGCGCTCAGGCACCTTTAATATACTTGCCATAACGAATGCCTTAGCCAATGTAATTGTACACACGGTGAAGAGAAGGAGAGGAAAAGAGATAAAAGTATGGAACGAGGGGAGAGAGAGAGAGAGAGAGAGAAAGAGAGAGCGAGGGTAAAGAGAGTGAGTTATAGTGAAAGAATGAAACGAATAATAAAAGGAATGCGACGCGCATCCTTCTGCGCATATCTCATTGTGTTAAGTGAAACAGAGTGCAAAATGCCTGAGACAGAATCAGGCTGGTAGAATCTTCGCTAGGCGTTCCAATCCCCCCCCCCCCCTCCCCCCCGATATTGAGCTATTGAGCTAGTGAGCCTGCGAGATGGGACCTCGCGAACGATCATCAATCCTATTAGAGAATGAAAGTGGAATGCATGTGCGAGTGCCTGCGGTGCATCATACGTGTGATTGAGCTGGAGGTGGGAGAGGGGATGTTTGAGCTTCTTGGTTTGGGGCTGGTAAGCCTGATTGAGTTAAATTCTTGAATAATTAATCGGAAGATGACAGCTTGAAATTTATAGATGGAAGAAATATCTAATTGACGTTGAACGGATTTATTGTTATCGTTTTAGTTCTTTATCCTTATCATTTATTTTTTTTGTACATTTATTTCTATCAGTTGTCAAATTTTTCTGAATATGATTAAGACTATTTCTACAGGGTGTTGACATGGTATATCGCGCTATGAGTATTTCTCTCGTGCGATAAAGACTCAATCTATAGAATGACGCAACAATGAGAGTGAGAGACTAGAAACGACGCACCTGCTTAAAGGATTGAGAAAGAAGCTCGTCACATTGATGAAAGATAAAGTATTTAATTTAAATATCTTATTTTATAAATTAATCTTCGAAAGGAGTGTCGATCGGATTACGTTATTATTTTATTATATAATTCTAAAATACAATATGATTCATTTGAATAAGTATTGTCAAGAGAATCAATGCTTTTTGACGCCCTTGTATCGTGTACGAGGTTTTTGTTTTTTTTTTAAATATTTTCTTCTATTAAATCAGGCACCACAATCAATCCGAATTGCTCGAACGATCGATCTTTTGCTCATTCGCTCGCTCACTCGTTCACTCGCAACATCTACTATTACGAATAATGTGCTTTATATAGTTTAACAAAATAAATCATTTGAAAAATGCCTAGTGGGACAATTACTTTCTCTTAATCTTACCCTGTACTGTTTTATAGATTTTACTTGTGTACTTTTAAGTTTTTAAATTACTAATCAAGGTATCAGAGTGTCCGATCTGACTTTTGCCACTTCCAATCGTGAACTTGCAGGCTGATGCTCCTCGAGGTACGTCAGCAATTCTTTCTCCAGCGCAAGAGCAGCAACATTGACAGAAATTTGATCTTGTGACGATAAAGTGTTTTCGGAAATTTTCTTCCTCAGCAATTTTTCCATCAGGCCCAATTGCTTGCTGCTTCTGAAAATAGAAAAACGTTCTTAGTTCACATGGAATTTCAGAGACAAAAATTTTGAAATTCCGTGGAATTGCTTACCTCGCTACAATTTGAATTCTGAGTGGTGTATCAGACAATGGTTGTACACAGTCCTGAAACTTATTTTTTTTCAAAATTGAGCTAAGTTTCTCGCTCATATCAACTTCTGGAATTTCAATGGTCTTCTCGCAAATGGCCAATTTAGCAAGAGCACCGTACTCGGAATTGTGCTGCGACTTTGAATCGTTACTTCCGGTCGCAACTTCCAAAGACAATTTGAAATTCGGCACAATCGGCAGTTGCAATTCCTCGTCGTTCAATCTATAACATATAGTGGCAAATGCCTCGACTCGAATTTCTTTTTCAAACGTTGGCAACTCCATCGCGTACGTCGCCACAGTTTCGTCATCGTACTCCGACTCGTACGGTTCAATATTTTTTGTCTTTGTCCAACCAACTGGCACCGCTCTCGCATTTTCACTCGAATTTTGTTTCCAGATCGTTGAGATTCCCGCCACGTCGCTTGTATCTTTTAAACAGACAAAGAAGTCGAGGTCGTGCAATGTTCTAAAACAACAAAAAATACCAGAGTAAAAATTTTAAAAATCCAAAAGATCTGTACCACAAAAAATTATGACGGTTAAAAAGACAAAAGTTTTTTTCTTATAACATCAACGACGTTCCATTGTCGATAAAACACGTATCAGTAATTAGAATAGACTTTTGGGAATAGGCGGAGACGAGTAAAGCGTTCCATTGTCGATAAAACACGTATCAGTAATTAGAATAGACTTTTGGGAATAGGCGGAGACGAGTAAAGCGTCGGTCAATAAAAACTATACATACAACTAACTACAAAAATATTTTCAGTTAACCGAAGTGCCTTCTACGAGTCGAACCAAAGCGTCATTCAAGAAAATGGTACCGGACCAACCGGAAGTGAGGGGTTGAAGAAAAAAAGGTACAAAAATTCAAACACAGTATTCTCCATAAAAGAAAAAAAAAATTTTAAACAAGTCATCTCTTTTGAAACTAACTATAACAGTACCATCGGTTAGAGAACAAATTAACGCAGAGCGTCTAACCAGAGCTGTCAGGACGCGAGCAAGGTGCAAAATCGTCAAAACTAATATCCATTCATACACTGAAAGAGGCTACCGTAATTTCAATCACGATGAACTAACGGCATCGTCATTCTTAGTCAAGTCCTAGAGCATCCGTATTTAACCAAAAGTTCAGATCCAAGAATAAAGATTCACAAATAGTATGGATCCAGCAAGTAGTCAGCGTCCGCCATTGAAAAGTGCGTAACAGTCATTCTTAGTATCGGTAGGTGAACAATTACCAAGTATTGATTTTAAAAATTTCTTCTCCCTTGCCCCTACCTACTCTCTCAGGTTCCACCCTTACCCGCCCCACTCCACGAGCGTCGTGCATCTCCTTTTTTTTGCATTTGACTAGTGCGATCCAAGCAACATCAGTGTAACCTCAAAACGTGAGTGCAGCGTCGGGTACGGTAAACAGCTGATTCAAATACGTCGATTCGCTGACGGAACTAGCGTCGTCGGAGTAATAACCGTCTCGTGAAGAGGACGCTTGCGCCCTCAGCGGGTTGTCTAGGTAAATCGACCCACTAGCCGAGAAAGCTTTACCGACCGTCGTAGACAAGAGTGCGGGAGCTAATTTAATATAATTGGGAGATTTGAGAAACGGGAAAGGTGAGCAATTTTGATCGTGGTGGCAGTACTGTCGCCAGGACTCGCAGCAACCGTCGGGACGCCGGAACCAATGCCGAGGGGAAGGATGACGACTACAGGGACGGTCACGTCGACGTGTGTCGTGACTTGGAGGATCTAGGACACAGACGCCAGCGACAGCGATGGCTGCTAGTAGCTCAGTGAGCTGACCTATGACAGTCTGAACTGTTAGCTGTCAGTGTCATTGGGATTCACAGTGTTTGTGTGGAATTTTTGTGAGGCCGGGAAGCACAGAAATTTTATATACATATCACATATTTGTGACATGTGTCAGTGAATAAGTTCAATTCAAAAGTGGACGTATGTCCCGTGAGGAAGGTACACTTGGTATTTCTGTTTATATGATGGCTGTCTAAGTAGAATTCCAGTAATGATTGGCACGTGACGTTACTTTATGGTGAAAGTTTAGTCGTCGTTAGAACTGCTTTTGGCATTCTTTAATATTTATTTATCAATCGAGGAACCATTCGCAATGCTCGTGCTTTCATCCTTGTAAATTTTTTACTTGAATTGTGAGTTTTTGAATTTTTTATTATGAACTGACGCTGTGTCGATTTTGCTAATCCGTAGTCGTTGAATGTGATTAGTTCATTTTTAGCAGTATCTAAGCTGGACTCTGAGTGCCACGAGGGGTTTGGGTTAGATTTTTAGTTTTATTGACTTATAATGTCTGATTATTTTTCACAATCGTTTATTATATCATGACAATGAATGGCATCAGGCTAACAGCTGACGCACGTGCGTTATACGTTAATACGGTTATCTGCGTATTTTGTGTAAACGTATATATATATATATAGCTATATAATCAATAGGGGCTTTCGTAACTGTCTTCTTCATAATCTAAACTTACTTCCGTCCTTTGTTTCTCACTTTATTTGTATTTTGTAATTTGTAACCAGATATAATTTTTTAACCGTGTAAATTACAAATTTGATATTCTAATTTTCCATGTGTAGAACTTAGAACGGGAATCATGTTTATTAACGGTGTAGCTATTGCAAATTGTAATTTATATTGAGCCTTACTCTATCACGTTTTCTCCTCATTTTATTTTACGTTTGTTTTGAACTATTTTCACGTTCTGTTTATGCGTTGGTTTTAACAGCCTCCACCAATTGGTGAACTAATCAGCGGAATCGTTGATTTTGTTGCAGTTCGGTATGAGTACAGGAAGAAGTGTGCGCACAGACAAAAGATGACACCAAGATGTCACCTGCTGGCAGGGGTGCGCAGGACGGTTTTGGTCGCAGGCGTCCTGGCCCTCGTCATCCTGGCCTTGTCCAATCAGGAGGACACGAACGACGTACATCAAGTAATTGTTCCTGAGGTAAGACTAAAATTTGAAGAAAAATTTTTAAAAAAATACCAAAGATGGCTTCTCTGTTCTTATAAGCAGAATTGATATTGGTAATATCTATTATTCATGATCTTTAAGGTTTCAATCCTGTTATCAGTGATTCAATCACCTTATTGCAGAAGTTAGATCATTGAACCAGTTTCCTGGCTACCATACTGACATATTGGAATTAATTTGATTATGATCTTCAACGCTAATGCTGAGCTCAACTCATATCTTATAATCAGCAATATTTCTCACGTGAAGTTCTAGGACTTCTGACCCCGTTCATAATTTTATTGCTGATCGTTCTAGGTTCCAAGTCTTTTAGACGCATTGCGGCATTCTTACCCCTTTCGACTTGCTAACACGTGACGTAATCTCTCGAAGGGAATCACGCTTCTGAATACCAGCCAAAACTATTGGAATCGTTTGTGGATTACAGATATTCACAATGCCCAATAAACTTATCCGGCGGTACCCATGAAGTTTTTATTGTTGTCACAATTGTTGCTGTTTACACCTTGATGTTTGGTAATCAATTATTTTTCATTTTCGTTCACTGATAAGACTTATTTTGAATTATTCTGTTGATATCCCCCCCCCCCCCCCAAGCGTAGCTTCAAGTCAGGCACGTCCAGCAGAAGGTGACCAGGCATTTTAGAAGCGACAGACCTAATAGAAGTAACTGTTTGCTCTTCAAATTCTCTTCTCTTTTTCCTTCTGGCTCGAGTAACATGGCCGTTACTCGTATTACGCCATTTTTCTTGGCTACTAATGTCTTTCCATTATTTGGTACTGATACTGTTATCTCTTCAGGAATATCTGTCGCCAGAGGAAAAGCTCATGGAACAAAACGTTATGGCGGATACAGAAGTGCGCCTTGCAGAGAGGCGAAAGTTTCTCGCTGAAAAATGTTCCCAGGAGGGTCTGGATCGTCCCGGTAACGACTCTCTTCATCGGCCTAACGCCTGGGAGTTTCTTGTTAATCGCGAGCATCATATTATCTGGTGTAATATATTTAAAGCGGCCTCGACCTCGTGGATGTACAATTTCAATTTATTAGCCGGGTAAGGGTTATTTATATCGGGTCCATGAGATATTTTCTATCTTATTTTCTTTTTGCTTTTCTTCTTTAACTCTGCTTTCATTCTTGCTCCAGATACAGTCCACAGTTTCTGAAGACCTCGAAGACTGTACCGATGACACTAGCGCGTCAGAGGTATCCTAGGCCGACTGCCGAGGAACTTTCCAGGTACCTTAATGACAGCATCAGCTTCCTCATCGTTAGGCATCCCTTTGAGCGACTTCTTAGCGCGTACAGGGACAAATTAAAGCAGAGTCTCCCGCACACCTATCACAGCAAGATAGGTGCGAGTATAATGTCTCGTTATAGGCCTAGGGTGAGTTTGGCTCTGTATTATAGAATCTGAAATAATAATTAGACGTAAGTATTTGTTAATGATGCCATTGTTGTTGTTTTTTTATCAAGGATCCAAAAACTGGTATGATCCCAGGGCCCAAGTATCCACTTTTTGAAGAATTCGTTGCCTGGCTCTTGTGCGACTGGAAAGCTGGAAAAGAGCTCGACATGCACTGGACTCCAGTGGCTAATTTCTGCACGCCTTGTCAAGTGCGTTTTGACGTCATCGCCAAGTTTGAAACTTTGCACGTGAGTTTTCTCATTTAACTTTTAAACTTTTATGTAAAATTTTTCACGTTCCTGGGGTTTACGACGGTTTTTTAACAGGACGATCAGAACTTTTTGATTAAACAAGCACGGGTGGGTCACATTGTTAAGCCTGAGTGGAAAAATTCAGCTCGTGGTGTTCAGACTAAGGACGTCGTAAAGACGTATTACGCACGACTTACAAATAAAAACATCGAAGAACTTTATGAAATGTTCAAGTAAGTAGCTGTTGGACGTCGGGACGTCGACTTCGTCGTTCTTGCGGTAACTTTGCATTTATTATTTTCAGATATGACTTTATATTGTTCGACTATTATCCTGACGAGTATTTTAATATCGGTAAGGAACACAATAACTTGGCCTCTTGTAGATTCTCGTAAACCCCATTCTTGAACAAGTGAAGATAAGATATCTAGGGTTGAACGTACGCAGGTGGATCGAAGATTGCGCTCAACACGTCTTCATAAGTCTATAGAAATATTTTCGGTGCTATAGTGATGTAAGAGTTTTAGAAAAGTATGCTCAAGTTCCAAATAAAATAGAAATTCAACGTTCTTCTCGTACGAATATAATCAAATGGCCTTTTTCTGCTGCCACTAGATCCATCCTAGGTTAAACAAATTAATTTTATTCAATTAAAAATACTAACAAAAATTCATATAGCTGTATACTTTTTCCAAATTTATCATGACGCTCTAATCCTTTTCTGACAGTGTCTGCTACCAGCTTCAGACAACAGAGTGCGCCAGCAGTAATTTCAAAGTAGCCCACCCTTAATTCCAAGCAATGTAGGTAAGATTATCTGCCACCCCCATTTGGTCAGTATTAGAATTATAGAGACAAGTAATCTGATTATTCCAGTAGTGCTTAGGGGATGAATTTAACTAATTGGACGTCTGTTTTTCGGGACTTCTCGAGGGTCGGTGTATATACTGAAAAAGAAGCTCACTCTTTTGACACGTTCCGTAAGACTACGCCGAGTACCCATTTGTCATCGATTATTTGTTGCCAACACTTGACCGCCGTGAGGATGTCTCTTTGTTCCTTTTGTGGTTGCCTTTGCAGTTGAACCGGGTAACCGGCGGCTGTATAAATCTATGTATGTACAAGACTCGTCAAGATTTCACTTTTAGGTTATGTCGCCGGGTAGATGGTTAATTTAATTTAATCGTGTAACTCACGTCATCGTCGGAGTCAGGATTAGGATCTATGCCATAGACGGATCGGTAGAACAAAGAGCGTTGTAGTCTTCGCGTCACTTTTCTAATCTTTTCTATTTCCGATTTAGTCGAACTGATACGTTCTGTCACTTCGCGTTGTTGCTTCTCCAAATAATCGTGTATGGGATTTCGTTGCACCGATTGCATTGTGGACGTTACCAAGAATGCACTGTTGTTGTTAAATGGCAATTTTTCAATGATTTATCTTTGACTTATCTACAGGGAATTTTAGTCGCGTGCTACTGTTTGCATCGAACTTGTTTGCACTCAAAGCACTTGCGTCACTGTCAAGGAGGCGTTATCGTTCGGATACTGGGCGAACAAAGTAGTAATGTATATTCCCGTAATGTGGCAGCAGCAGTATGTTTTGTTGGAAAACAGCAATACCGACATATGCGTAATATATTTTTATTAATATTCTTAAATGACTATCTTTTGACTTTACAATATAAATTTGTCGTTCATTTGAAGAAATTTTATGCGTGCTACACTAAATTGTGTAAGTTTATTATAGGTATACCTATGGAGCGTCCATGTAGTTCCAAAACTCGTCGCTTGAGGCGGCAGCATCTACATAACAGCAAAAGCAGCACCATCTTCTGCATAATTCTGTAACGTAGTACCGTAGTACTAACAAGTTTTTGTCATAGTATCCGTAAGGTATGCGTTTTTGATCTCGTTTTGCGAGCGTAAAATTCGACTTTACGCCCAGTAGGCGTAATGGCCATTCTACAATAGCCATTAGGATCTTCGTAGTTTAAGGATCACGGAACGGAGCATTGAGCATGCAGCGACTCTCCCGTTCCATGCACCGTAAAGGCTTACGTGAAAAAAACAATTGCCCCGTCAATATTTTATACGTGAAATGCCGCGAACATGTAACGTGACGCGATATTCAATTGTATTTTTGCAAAAATTCCATTGGATCCTCCAATTAAGGAGAAGAAAGTGGTTTTTTTAGCTTTTTATAGTGTATTTGTATGGGGGAGGTCCACATGAATTGTTCATAAATTTTTATTTTGTTTTGCTTCTAGATAACTTATTAATTCAATTTTTTCGGTCGGGGGCTTCGCCCCCAACTCCCAACAGGGGCTTCGCCCCTGGACCCCGACCACGGGCTGCGCCCCTGACCCCCCCCCCAAACCACGACTTCAACGCATTTCTTCAATTCATTCTACATCAAACTTATAAAATATTCTGCCAAATGACCTTTCCTCCAATCTTGGTGAATGGAAGGGAGACAGACCAGAGGTGAGTAGGGAGATGCACAACGCTACGATTTTAGGCGATACCAAAATCATGGCGCTAAATCGTACCAGCGAGTCTGGAAGTAGGATTCTGTGATCATCGCCTCCGTCGACAATGCGAATTCCGCCATAGCCGAGCGAAACGTGAACACGAACCCGCTGCTTGGCGGGCAGAGGTTCTCCGCTACCTCTCCGCTGGTTACCAAAGCAACCCTTAGAACGAGACCAGGAACTACAGAACTTCTCTAGAACTATTGAAAAAGCCTACTGCTGAAACATTTTTGAGACATCTTTAAGAAAGTGCGGTACCAACTTGACATCATGTAGGACCTCAATTTTTGAAAAATGCTTCATAAATAGACAAAAAGAAATAAGAAGAAGATGGAATAAGAGAAAAAGAAAAAAAATTAGTCGCACAGAAATATTGAAAATTCGAAAAATTTAATAAAGCTTTCCAAATGCTACTAAAAGTTATTGGATCTTGATTTACTTTCACAATTTATTCAAAATATAAAATCGAGGCTAAATCGAAACCTCGCAGAATATACGGAGTAGATAAAAATTCAATTGAAATTGTAGAATATCGAAAATGAATTACATTCAAATTGAATTATTAATAAATTAGGTGTTTCGAACATTAAAATAATTAATTAAATCAATAAAGTAAAATATTACCAATTAGAAATATCCTTCTCAGAATAATCTGCTCCTTGTGCGTACGTTTTACGCATCTTCTTCTCTACCTGTTCCCTCAGTCCTTAAAATCTCTCTTCACTCTTTTTCCCTTCAACATCTTCCCTGGCTGCTGTCACCAAACGTTTCTACTCTATTTCCGAATCTCCTATTCCTTCTTATGTCTCTATCACCCTCCTTCTAGTATATCCTTCAAAACCAACCTGTTAGAAAGTCCTTTGAAAAAGGAAAACGCTAAAGTGGTAGCGCATATAACATACCACACGGCAGTGATATATTTAAAATATATCTCTAAAGGTATATTGTTATTGCTTATCTGTCGCAGGCCATATTTGTACATTTGTACTTCATATACTGTATCATTATCGCATTTGTCGAATAAATTATCTTTAAACACTTATACACATTTATGCTCTTTTGCCCTCTACGAATATCCCAGAGTATGAATCAGTTCTGTCTCTATCTTACTCTCCTCCGTCCTAACAGAATCCTCCTCCTCCCTTATGCTTCGACACCCCCTTTCGGC
>JASANN010000463.1:0-64757 GCA_031762395.1 Calameuta pygmaea
GGCGGGGGGAGACTTATGCGACGGTCATCCTTACGGACAGCAGTTGCAAACTCCCGACGTGACCTCACACATTCTCCTCTTTCGCCATTCTTTTAAGCGACGTTGATGCTTCTCGAACCACCAATTTATGCATCTTACGTTACAGTACAAAATTCGTCTTATCACGTTAGTCCTGAATGACCCAATGTACCTTTTATAGGTATGTAGAAAGAATCATAAGCACCTTTATGTTTATTAAATATATTGCGAACATTCAGGACTTTGAATGTCCCACTTTAAGAGTCTTGTTTAATGAAAGAAAAAAAAAAAGAAAAAAAATTAAAAGAAAGGACGATTTAGGTCCGTTGAAGAATTTGTATCCTCGGCCAAAAAAAGGACGCCAATTTTCCCGCGTTTCTGTGCTCCATGTTAATTGGGTCAAAATATGTCAGCCCCTTGTAGCGCTCGCACACCCTTTAACCTTTCTGCCTTCGCATGCAGTCCCTCTGGAGCTTGCCCCTCCTCCTCCTCCTCCGGGCCTCCATCCCTTCCCTCGGAGTCCGCGAAATGTACGGGAGCCGATTGGCTGCTCGGCTGCTGACGTCATTCAGTGAGTCCTTATGCACCACCCGTCCCACCGACGCGATAGGCATCCCCGAGTGCATCGGGGTTCAAAGTCCCAGTTTTCCAAGGCTGCCCGATCCAGGAGGTCGCCCGTATTCCCACAGATAGAGTAGCTAGAGTATAGGTAGCGTATAGAGTATAGAGTATAGAGTAGAAAGAGACTGTAGGCAGAGAATGCATTCCTACTGTCAATCGTTATTACACTCTTTTTTTTCCCCCTTATTTCTTGCAATTATTTTCTCACGCTTCTATTGTACATTTATTTATCTATTTTTATTATTCTTGCATGGCAAGGAGATACTCACACCCAGCTACCTCTAGTGCCTCCAGATCACTCTAAACTGTCTTCTTCAAGATTTTAAAAACTTCTATGTATACGCAGAAGAATGTCATTCGGAAGAAGAGTGTGTGTGTGTGTGTGCGTGTGTGTGTGTGTGTGTGCGTCACTGCGTCACCCGCGGAATATTCATTCATGTACTACTTGCATGTAAATAATGAATTCCCATCGTTAATAATAAGTGCCAATCTCTCTGATAGAGATAAGAGGGACCCAATGAATTTCCTAAAATTATTATCCGTAAGCAAATGAAGTTTCCGTTTCCGTCGCCCATTTACTATTACACAATACGTATATTTGCTCGTCGTACCGAACCTCGAAAATTCTCTCTTCTCCATTGTTTCCTTATATATTATTTTAATTTGACTCTCCAGCATGGCGAAGGCTCCTCCCACGAATAAAAAGCTCCATTGAGGAGGTCGATGATGGAGGGATGAAGTAGCATGACCCGATAACCTAGATTCTCGTTTACGTCATTCACAATCTCTCTCTCGTCCTTCGTTCGAGCTACCCGAGCTGCCCGAGCTGCCCTAGCAGCTACCCTGCAAACTTCTTTCTATCTAGCTCCGCACTTGCACGTGCGCGCACACACGCACACACACACGCACACACACACGCGCACACACACACACACACACACACACACACACACACACACACACACACATTAACCAAAAGAAAGGCAGAGTCTCGTCCCTTGCGAGGTTTAGTTTTTGACTTTGAAAACAGCACCGAGTTCAGCCACCAAGATCCTTCACCGTTACTCGTCCCAATAAATCGTTAAATTCTTTTCTTATAGTGGAACGCGGATGCGCTTTTCGGCATCGATAACGCATTGAGGCTCCGGTGCTGGATTAAAGATACATCCTAGAAAGAAAGTCCTAGTTCATCCTAGTTCATAAAATCATGACAGAGCTCGACCTGCACCCTTATTAACTTTGGCTGCATCATTCATTCATTCGTTCATTCATTCATTCAGTCATTCAGTCATTCAGTCATTCAGTCATTCAGCCATTGATTCGTGCGGGAACTCGGGAAAATGACTGCTCAATGTTGATTGGCTGCGTCAGAATCAGGCGGAATGAAATTAGGTACCTACCAGGTCCTTCCTGTTGGCACGTTGCGTGGCTTATGGTGTGACGTTGCCTGGCAACCATCCTGGGTCAATGGGGTACGCGCCTCCACGATGGAAACTGGGTCAGCCTCCGAGACCTTCATCGCTTCTTATCCATTCCTATGAAGCTTCGACGAATTCCATCTTGGCCTGTGTTCGCTCCTTCATTCATACGTGATTACGTGGCTACGGACGGCGCCTCGAGCTTCTCCTCCCTTCTTCTCTCAGCTTTGGAACTGGAGAATCTTTCAATTACTCTTAAGTACTCTTCTGTTGTCTCTTTACTTTTATATTTTTACTAAATTATTATATTTCTTCCTGATACGATAAAGAAATTCCCTTCGGATTGACACTAGCGACGCTTGCATCTTTTTCTTTTCTCTTGTTTTTTTTTGCTTGATTGTTGTGACAAGACTTGAGAGAAAAATGGAAAATTATGGTCAACGTCCCCGCCACCCCTCCCAACCAGGGTGCCCTTGGTTCAACTCTGTCGTCTCTCTCGATGACCTCAATATCTATACATAGCGGCGGCTCGCTATTTATAGAACACCTTCTCAACCCTTCTCGGCCCACACCTTTCGACAAACTACCCTCTCGAGTGCTGGAACGAGCTCACTACTAACTACTAACTGCTAACTGTGCGAAACTCTGTCTTTCTCGTTCGACGTGGCTTACGAGTAAATGACTCATTTCAATGAATTAAATAATAATTATTTAGAAACAGTTCGATCAATGGTACCTCTTAGCCATTTCTTCGATGAGCCTACAGTCTTGCCTAGAAGTCTGTTTATTAAAAAATTTGTTAATTCGACAACAAAAATTACAATTTATATAATAGTTCGATTGGATGGGAAAAAGTGTTTGAACGTTGCTTGATAGTCGCAACACGAGCCTTATTGTCAGTCAGTTCAGTGGCCTTGCGCAAGCGTGCCTTGATCTGACGTCACAACAACGTCATTGAACCACCCACCCCTCGCCTTTTACGAACCAAATAGACGCGCGATTCTGCTGTTTCGCTGCCGCCTCCCTTCTTCTCTTCTCAGCCCTCGCGACATTAACCAAGCTGATAAAAATTCGTAAATCCAAGAGAATATCGTAATCGTGGCAGAATGATATGAAAAAATTGTGTTTTCAGAAAAAGTGATACAAACGAAAAGAAACAAAGGGTAAACGGAGAAAGAAACGTAGTAATGAAAAAATAATGACGAATGCATCCGAGAAAAGGAGAAATAAGGACAGACTGAAATATAGAGAAAGAGAGACAATAGCATCAAGGTGTCAATAGGTGAGGAGCATCGAATAGAAGAAAATAGAGAAAATTAAGGGGCAAAAAAAGGAATAAGAAAAATCTACCCTTCGCAAACTATTTGGCCACGTTCCAACTCGACCTCGGCACGTAGTGGACCAAAAGAGTGAATGAAAGAAGAAGAAAAAAACCTGCAGTACCTAGCTAGGTCGATAAAGATGGCGCGCGCGCGCGCGCGCGCGACAGCGGTAAGAGTAGAAAGTAAAGCGAAGTGCCGAGGTAAGTGAACGAGGATTATGGAAGGTAAAGGCGGAGGCCTTTAGGGTTGCATTACTGGGGGAGACTTTCGAGAGTTTCGAGACTTTCGAGACTTTCGAGACTTTCGAGTTGGTCGCTCCTACCCCTGAAACGATCGTCGCGACGCCCTGCGTCTAACCTCGCATACATTATTACCGCTTTCCACCATTACGGCCTCTGTTGGAATCTGCCAAGTGGGACGATTCTTCAACCCTTCCTTCTATTTAGACGTTGCCACTGTGTAGGATTGGGAGCAGCCCCCCACCACCTTTCTCTTTTCGATGGAGACGAACGAGAAATCGAAAAGTATCGGAAAATTAATCTGAGCATCGACTTTTCATGTTGGCTGCAATTTTACAAAATTTATAAGATTCTTAAAATGAATGTTATCCTTTTTCGAAGTGCAGCTACGCCATTGTGCCTAGCATGGCTTCCACGGGAATGGTTGGGATTAATCCAGTTTACTTCGAGCAGATTTAAGGTTTCTTATGCAACTCTATACGTACCGCATGATGACAGCTACAGATCTCCGAAGGCGCGACCGATCAACGCTCGATTGCTCGATTGCTCGATTGCTCGTTTGCTCGATTACTCGATTGCTCGTTAGCGATTCTTAACTCCTGTCTGGTCATTCGAGATCGTTCTACTAGTAACGCTAAGAGACATGGCTCAGAGATACGTTTGTCCATCAACTGGACTGAAAGAGATTATGGAAATGTTATATAACAACCATATCGGTATTTCCTTATTCTGTGCGCATGCGCCGGATGAATGGATGAATGGATTTTCTTCTGTTGATCGGAATATCATTGACAGGTTTCGATGCGCCAGGTTTAAAAAAAAAAGCCTTTTTTTCCCCTTCATATTTGATTCTAAATTCTCTGCTGCCTTTTGAAGCTCCGCTGTCACGCAAGACCAATCCGATAGTCCACGGTGTGCCGGCCGCGCACTGTATCACGTAACGAGTTTCTGAAGCAGTGGCGTCGCCAGAGATTAATTAGCAATTTAGAAGTTAAACATCTTCTTAGAATTTTTAAAGCCATCGTCGTTTCTTCGATTACGAGTAGGAAACCTAATACCTACACGTGCAGTAAATTATGAGTTTACTAACGTTATTGGTTGTTTCAGTTGGTCGCGTGTTGAGAGAAGCGCGCGGAAGTAGAAAAAAGAAGAGCGGAAGACGAAGAACGAAGAACGAAGAAGAATCTACGAGAAGATGAAGAACTCGAAAGATATAACATAGGCAAGCCGTCTTATGTTTCTGTCTTATTTCATTGTGCATTTGCGATGTGAAATATGACATAAACTTAAGGTGGTTGCCTATATGATCAACGAATCGATCGAACTTTCCGGTACCACTTGACTCCTTAGGGACATAGATATAGCCACAGCCAGACTCTACAGAACATCCGATTAGATTGAATTCATCCGATGTACATGTAATCGCAATTACCATTTAGGCACTTGGGGCACTTACGATAAATAATAATAAATTCAAGGTGTCAAAAGTACAGTGTAATATTATTTCCTGTATCTCGTACAAAACCAAAGAAGGAAGATCTGAAGCGGCATCATCGAATATCTGCATAATGTCAATTGCTGGCTGCCCAGAGCACATGAAATTCGCGCTATTGGCTGAGTTAAAATTTTGTGTTAAGGCGGTAGTGGTGGTGGTGGTGGTGGTGGTGGTGGTGGTGGTGGTGGTAGTAGAACTAATAGTTGCAGTAGTAGTGAAACGAGAGGTCGAGGCAGAGACACAGTCAAAGATGCGCCCGTTTAGGAGCAGACAGAGGCGAAGCCGAAGCAGCGGTGCTAAGCCGAATCCTCGAAAGTGTCCCCGAGAGCTTACTCGGCTAGTGTTACCGGCGGCGGGGCGATGGGGCTGGCACATTAGTGCTGTACTATAAGGGAGCTTCAGGGAAACTAGAGGGAGCCCGGTTTAAATTTTTATAAACTTTGCGCATTTCCTTACTCTGCTCGATTACTTGCAATCCCAGATTTCTCGAATGTTCTTTTCTTCGGAGAATCGAGTCGGCTCCCACCAAGACCATCTAACATTTATAAATGTCTATTGACGGCCGAAGCAGAATCGGAGATAAATGCCGGATAAATGGATAAAGATCCTCATGTAATTAGCCCGTGTAATCCGGGATCTCCATATTTACCGAACGGAGTAATTGCTTCAGGCTGAAGCTATACGTATGTATATCGTAGATATCTGTCAATGTATATGGTCTGTGCCGTTAAGTTTTAAGGATTCACTTCTTCACAATATCATTAAACACCACCGCAGAGGCAGGGTGGAAAGGTGGAGTTATGCAACCCAGGTAACTTATGCAATAAAGAAAAAAAAGAAAAAAGAATGAAAAAGAGAGCAGGCTGCGCACTGGCCCAGAAATACTCGGGACCTGCGTCTTTCTTCGAAGAATTACCAATGGCAAACGATGATCAATAGATTTTAAGAGCAGACAGCGCGAACGTAGATCTAGAGCTGAGAATCAATTAGAAGAATGAACTGCCAAAGAGACTGAAGCATCGTTGCATCTAATCGCAAGTCCTAAGATACCGTCGCCTCTTGCTTTTGCTTGCGGACCGTTGCTCAAAAATATCGAAGGATTTCTTGTTAATTTAATTTGATTCTGAGTACTGCCGAATAAGGGGGGGGCGGGGGGAGCATCGTTAATGGCGGCGTTAATGCTAAATTATAAAGTTTCCTCTGCTAGTATATGCTAATGCAAATACGATTTTCACGGTGTAAAACCAGTGTCCTTATTTCCAAAGGAACACGTGTCTTGCGGCATTAATACTGCGACACGATTGGTTCTTTCGAGCCAAAGCCCTGACGCTATTGGCCACTGAATTAGATTACCACGTGGGGTAGTGGTATATAACCGGGGACGGTCGTAGAAACTACCGGCAGTTGTGCAGAAATGGTGGAGAAGAAAAAATGTGAGGTTTTTGTGTGGTGCCGAACGATCGAACGTCGTCAGCCATTCGATACATACATATTTATCATATTGAGAAATACCACAATACCATAGTCAAAATCTTTTTAGTGCTCTCAAGGTCCATAGCACGTTGTCAGGCAGCAAAACGATAAAAACTCTAAATAACGCGTATATGAAGAATAATGAAATGGAAATAAGATAATAATACTTAATAATTGACCGGAAGTGGTACGAGGAACTATGGAACCAGTCGCTCAGTGAATTGACCTTAACTTTCCCGTACTTATTGTTAGATACGTAAGTATCTATCAGACTCTTTGTTGGTTACCCCAAGAAAGGCAGCGGTGAATCTTCGGCAGGAGATTTCGGCGTCGGATGCAAAAAGTCGAAAAAATATGAAATTCTGACTGATCGTTTGGGGATTCCTCGGGAGAATATTTATCTGGCGGGACTGTAATAGCAGAGAGTCGACGTTACCCATAGTGGATGCGTCGTCTTTGACGCGAAGCAAGACGCGACACACGGCAGAAGTGGCCTAGTTCGAATCTTATTTAAAATTCGAGGGGTACGAGTCGAGCAACGCTCAAACGAAATGGGTAGCACAGCGTGTACTTACTTCCTGCGATCGAAGACGATGAATTTTCTATATCAACTGAACTGTCCCTATCAACCTCGATCGTGCCATACCTACCCTCCTCCTGCTATACCCTATCCAGATGTTCGCTCCCCACGTAACTTTTATTTCCACGGACAGACAATTACAACTACAACTACGCTTGTGCCCGTACGTGCCTCCTTCATGTGATTCCAATAGTTACCAATGTACTTTTCCCATTCTTTTTCCCTACTTGCCTACTGTATTTTTCAACCGAAAGCAAAAGCTCCTCCTCCTCCTCCTCCTCATATAGCCTCGTAAAGAAATCTTTGTTACAAGACTTAACCTCAATTAAATCCTCATCGGCTGACTGTCGCCATCATGCCATCAGTGCTCTGTTACCTAACAAATGGAAATTCAAAAACGCGGCAACAATCTTTCACGAGAAGTCCTTCTTTTTCTCTTCGATCTCTCGAAATTCTGCGCAACTTTTGTACTCTCTCTCTCTCTCAATCTCTCTTCGTTTCTGCGTAACAAAAGGAAAAAAAAAGAGACACTTGCGAAACTTAATATCTCGTCTATGGGACAACCGATAAGCTCGTTTGTGGAGAAGCGTAAAACGAGGAATCGGCCGCTCGTAATTTTAAAAATACTTGGAAGAATTATTAATTCGTCGGACGCACTTTCACAAGTCCTCCTACTGACTTTCCCGTATTTTCCGTGCGGCCTAACGAGTACTGCTCGGACTCCGTTAGACTTGAAAATCTTCATTAATAATTCGGTCTAATTGATATCCTTCGGGCAGAGCTCTTTATCGACGGAGGATGGCTACCCGTGAGAGGCACATTGTGGAACTAACGAATAATTAGGCTGGAAAGCTATCAGCTGCCACTTTATTCATTCATAAGGTTATTTAAGTGAAGTTTTATAATGCCTTCGATTGGTCCCCAGTGCAGCTGCTGGCCACTGCACAAGATTAGACATAAGACTCTTGTGCGTGTGACAGCGGCTATGATGGGGCTTCCATAGTGCAGCCACGGACTCGACTAAGGAAACAGGATACGTGGGAAAAAGAGGAAAAAAAATAGAGAAAGTGACGCTTTCAGTACCGGAAGTCAATACTCCAGAAGGATCGGCTCCGCGCAGAAGACCTACCGCAACGGAGGATCCAACACGTGATGATATCGGTTACTCTGCAAGACGATAGGCGCACTTCTAATTCAGTTTCTGTTTTTAAACGTTCCTTCTCCGCTAATCGGCAAATTTCTCTTTACCCTCTTCTCTGTTACTAGAATCGGTCCTATGGCTGCTCACAGTTCTATAAAAATCTTAGTACCAAGCGGAAGCTAGTCTTCTGCGGCGTCACCCCTTTAGCTATGAAAGGCATAAATATACTACAATATGTGCGCCCTTTAAATTTGACCGTTCATTTAGGAAAGCCAAATGTATCCTTACGTTCTGCGGTCCTTAATTACAGCGCGTCACATCATACTCCATATTTCTGATGCTGACAAGTATCTGGTACCACCTCGAGTGGAATATAAAATTCATAACATGTGCTTTATGTCGTAACAATTCTTGAAATTTCCCATTGTCATTGGCTTTTTGCCAAAGGTAATCAATGGTTTTCCATTGATTTCCATTGATTGATAATGAAAAGTTTTCCTGCGGTCAAGAAAAATGTTACTTTCTGTCTCTGTTCCTTTAAGAACGCAGAGAGCTTCGTCCGTATGAAGTTAGCCCCTAACTTCGAATTTTCAACATTTTTCTTTTTCATGCCGTTTGGACGTTCGCAAATTGCATCGGCGAATTCCATCCAGTACCGACTTCTGCCAGACAACTTAGTATCGTCATTCGCAGTTACTCCGCCGCGAAAAGATTTTCAAATGAATTTCATTTTCACAATATCACTCATATCTCTGCTCATGTTTATTCTCGTATCTTCACATTTTGCTTCTACTTCTTTATCGTATCCAAAACTTAAATATCTGAGCCACTTCTACTACCAGCCGATATCAATGTCACTTACTGGACTGTTTGTTGTTTTTCAGTTTTACTCTTAATACACCTTTCTTAATCACTGTTGAGTTCGTTGTTTCAGGATTTGCATATGGATACCCGAAATGATTAAACAACGAGTTCTAGTTACATAAAATGTGTAAAAATGATATAACACACAGCTTTATTTATATAGCATTCAATATTGTATAACTAATGAATTGTTAAGTTAAGTTAACTATTTAAATTATCGGAAAGTAAATTCTCTACACGCATCAGGCTCTTATCTCCTTACACTAAATGAATGAGTTGGTCTTTGGTAAAATAATGTAGAAAATGAAAACAAATCTCTAATGGAGCCACCCTGCGAAAATTTCCTCTGTCTCATGCATATCGTGTCTATATGTGTTACGTCAGTAAACAGTCATCATCTAAGGTGACGTCTCCGTTATCATAGTCTGTAATCCCAAGTATCGGCAAAATGATAAACCCTTAACTCTCATACTTCAGTAGAGTTTCCATAAGGATCAGACGTTGCGTTGCGTTGCGTTGCGTTGCGTTGCGTTGCGTGCTCCCGGATGAAAGTTAAAGATTAATAAAGAATTATACGTCCTTATTAAAGTGAAATACATAATAACATTTAAATCCAAAGCTATTTTATTCAGAGAAGCCATTCGCTACCAATAAATCTAAACTTCTTATCAGGCTCCGGCGCGGTTCTAAATCGCGAGCAAATAGTCTCAAGATATGCAAGGAGGATCAACAGAGTCGAAAAATGTTTAGTCAAAATGACCTTGTGAACAAGCGTAATGGACCGGCACAAAATTACTATACGGATGGTAGATTTTTAAAAGTAGGTTCTATTCACCTGGTTTATTGTGGCTCAATTTTTCTTGACAGACCAGACGACGCAACATCGTCAATCCTTCACCGTCCATCCAATGTGGATCAACTCGAAGAGTTTGTTTAAAGTGGTAAATCGCACCAGTATTGTTGCCCTTCAGGTGCAGCAACAATCCGATAAGAAAATTTGTGTGTGGCTAAAATAAAAGGATACGTTTTATAAAAGATAAGCTTCTTGTCGAGTAAAACGTTATACGATGGTGAAGAAAGGTGACCCACCTCGATCGAATTTGTATTCCACGCCTCCTCGACAATCTTTAGAGCATCATCGATCAGTCCAGCTTTGTGACTGATTGAGGCAATACTGACTAAAGGGACATCTTTAAATTTATTTGGTACCGTGTCTAGAGCCAACTGAAGACAATCCAGTGCATTCCTTGGCTTCCCAGCGATTCGCCAGTATAACGAAGCAAGCATCGAGAGAACCCACGGAGCAGCCACTTTCTATAAAATTGTATCATTTTGTTAAATGCTTTTCAATTGATTCGAAACTTCTAAAAGTAAGGGCACCGTTACTTATTAATTTATTGCTGCCCTACCGATTTAGTAGCTGTTAATATTCGCTGACCTATCTCAGCGATCTCAGCGTCCCCCACCAAACCATTGAGAATATGTGAGAGACTCGAATCGGCTAAACGATTGCCAAAGGAGGCCGCCAGTAATGCTGGCGGAATATATTTCTGATCAAAAGACTTTGGAGTTTGACAATTAGGTGGATACCATGGCAAGGAATGTTCCTGCCCGGAATTAATCCCTATTAATTCAGTCACGAATAATTGCGTTCTATATACGAAAACCAATGTTTAATATTAAATTAATACAATATAGGCAAGTCGGTTATTTCTACTCACGCAAAGCCCTTATTTTCTGGCGGTAAGTAAATAGGCACGTATTGCTTACTACTAGAGAGTAGTAAAGAGCGCCGCTTGCAGTCCGACATTTCCGGCCAATTTTCCTTCTCGTATTCCTCGGTTCCGAGAGTAATCTCATGGTCATAATACTTTGGTCTACCAGTGGGACCCATGAACATTCTAAAAAATTCTGGACCACGTTCCAATGCGTACGCCGAGGAGTGACTGGCAAGGTGCTTGTTTGCTACGAAAATCAATCTAGACTGTTAAGTTGTTTGTTTTAAAATGCCGATACTGCATTAAAAATTCACCATGTAAACTCTTAGACTTGATCATATGCTCATTAATCTTCTGCGCCTGACTTTCCACATCCTTCAGTAACCGAAGGCTAACAGTAATATCCATTTGCAGATTGTGCGCGAGAATCTGACTTCCCGTGGCGACGTCACATGATAACACGGACTCGCCATCACCGCGCTGCATGCAGGATTGTCCACGATTTGCCAGAATGGAACTGAGACCATCGTATTGAAAAGTTGCACTTTGTGCCTTAACATATGCAGACTGGGTTGCCTGCACCCGCACCATACGTCTCTCTAGATTAAGCCACTCTTCCTGCTGACTTAGATAAGAATCCAAATCTGTGAGCAAATTCTGCAGATGCCTAAGAAGCAGGAGAACAGTAAAACGATTGATTTGGACTAAAGAGACATTTTTTAAATTTTTTGCTACTCACAAGTACAGAGAACTTAAGAAATTTCCAAGTTTCTTCTCGCAAAGTATTGCGTGTTTTGTCTGTCGCGCCTGATCCACCGTAGGTGCCAACCTTAAACAATTGTCGTAGCACGCAATGGATCTATTGAAATCACCCAGAACAGCATAAACATGCCCTAAAGCGAGATGCTGATGACTCTGCGTTGGAGCGTAATCGATCGCAGCGTGCAGAATGATCGCTGCTTCACCTGAGTGTTTCGCCGCATGTAAAATACCACCAACAGTCAGGAGGGGTATGTCACGATAACGCCTGTAATCAATAGATATTAAACCAGTTGCTAGTTTTAATATACAATATGCGTTTATACATTGGTGCAGTAACTATGGCTCTACGTCCACATTCCAATGCATTGTAAGAATCTCCTTGAACACGCCAATATATTGCAGCTAAATTCAAATGTAACCAGGATGTATTGTTTCGGAGTAGACCATGAGCGATCTGATGACCAAACATATTTAAATCAGTTCCAGGTGGCAGATACTTAATCAAGCCCTTCTCTTGATGTTGAGTAAGATTTTTTCTATTGCGCATTGCCTAGAAAATTTGTTTATGACAATTATTCATTTGTTTGTACTTTTCAGTACTATATTTAGTTTTAATTCTTACACTCAAATGTTCAAAAGTGTACAAACTGAAATCCAATGGAAAGGTCTTTTTACAGTCTGGTACTTTTTTTTTACCATCTGTCGGAATACCATCCAGCAAATAATCTTTTTGCCTGTGAGATAAATCTTCACTCAATAAGGTATATTTGTTGATGAGACATCCATTGATTTTCTTAATATGATAACTCACGCAACTCCTCCTCTAAAACTGCCATCGGTAACTACACTCGCATAAAGGTCTATGTCTACCAATGGTTTTTTAGCTAGAAGACAATCAGGATCAGTGGAAAATAATCTAGACTCTACATCGGTAGCAGATTCCAAATTAGCCCACTGTCTATCGATTGCTGCTTTCTTAGTAACCATTTGGCGATACAAAGCCGATATAGCATTCATATAGCTTTCTTGCTCCAAAAAAGTGAACAGATCGTACGGTTGATGTAATTGAAACACAGAATCCAGCTGGAATATCCATATACATTGATGTATTATAATGAACAGAAATAGTCAACAACAGAAAAAACAATTTCATTCCTTTCAAATTCTATAATATATTAAATTCTAATTAAAGAATCTAAAGTTGTCCAGCTTTTATGCCTATATGCTTCATGAATTAATTCTAGTACTTATTGGCAATATAAAAAAAAAAAAAACAGGAAATGTGATAGAAAAATGTTATTCATAATTCATTAAAATATTTCATATTGTTCGTATTGCACTGCAGCGCATGAATTCCCACCTGTGATTGGATCCTTCCATCCTCAGTGACGACCCAATGCGTCGTCGCCGAAATGCCTAAGATTACCTCAAACAACGTCAGGAAGATATTGAGGAAGTATATCTTTGCCATAGCACTGAACAATCTTTTCGGATCCTATAATATTTTTTTATAGATAGATATAACTGAGGAATTTACTCATCGCCATTGACGCGTGGACTGATGTAGACAGTGTAAACACATAACTTGAGAAGAATACCCCAAAATAAAAAAGCGCCGTATTACATTTAGTCGATATTTTCTTGTCATTTGGTCCGTTGCATAAATAGACTAGATAACATCAACTGGCATAAACTAATGCAACAGCCTCTTCTTCCTTTGTAAATTCGTTCGTGTTTCTTCCTTTCAAACGGGGCAAGTATCATCAAGATGCCTTCCCATGTGGAACAGACTATGTAGTCGTACGACTTCAATGCGGACTAGTAGACCCTCGATTGGTCAAAGTCATTCCTCCATGAAAGACTCGACCAATCAGACGTCTGACACACTAGGGTCTTTATTCTCGAGCCTGGCCCACGCCTGTTTTCTTCAGCATGTTCGATGCATAAACTTGGTTTGACTGTGCTATTAGCCAATCAGGAATTTGTATTTTGCAGATAAACGGAGTTTATGCATTGAACTGCGTTAAGAAAACGAGTCCCAGTAATTCTTGCATAAATGACAAATTTTCTCCTAATACCTGATATCCACCAATCAAGGTGCTGCGTCCAAACAGTGGCGTCTGTATGAGGATCCCCCTTCCTTCCTTCCTTCCTTCCTTCCTTTCCTTATGGCTGCCTCCTCTTGATGACCCCCCCCCCCCCCCCTCCAGAGAGACTGCATAAGGAGCACGAACCATAGAAATATAAGAATAGACTACGCGAGAGATAGAGGCTGGCGCGTGAGTGGCTGTGATCACTGGATAGGAAGAGAAGACTGCATGTGGGGTTGGCTTTTCCTTGTCTAATTACGTATCCGCAACGTAGTCATGTAGTCCTGTGCGTTCCCAGGTAGCACACATGTCCAATCGGTACCTTGAAGTCACCGTTCTCAGGTTCTCTTTTGAATCTTACTGAAAGGTATCTAATGTACGTCTTTAAATGGACATCCATTTTACAGATATCTTAAAGATGACTTTATTGAGATTCCTAAAACGAATAGTAAAATAGTTATCCAAAGGCTATCATTTTATTTTGACCAATTGGTGGCATATTCAGGGGATTAAAAAGTTGCCAGTTGATTGCTATCTAATGTATCTGTACAGAAGTCATCCAAAAGATATCTTTTTGTAGGGCTTTAATGTTGACTATAATAATAACGTATAAACAGCCGATAAGCGATGACCATTGGATGGCATTTTGGTAACCATTATGAGGTCCCTGATAATTATCATTCGGACAGCAATAAGTTACCAACTAGAACGACATTAGTGATACAATTAGTAATATAAAAAGGTATCTTTTTAGCCATCAAAAAAGTTATCCAGAACATTTTTTGGATGTCCTTTGGATATCGTTCAGATATCATATTGCTACCTGGATCTATTATGTGTAGTAGTGTAGCAGTAGCAGTTGGCAATCGCGGTTAAACGATGATAGAAAGGGTGTATTTGCTGCTGTCTCTTTTTATTACAGGGAACGCTTTCTCGGAACAACTCCCGTGGTCTATTCTTATATGTCTATGATTTGAGTTCGCAGTCTTTATGTAGTCTCCATGATCCTGGCACATCTCCTCTCACTGGAAGAGTCGGCGATAAGGAAAGAAAGGAAGGATGATCCCCCAGCTTGACACGTCAATTATTCACCACGCATTGCCACGCATCGTTAGCCAATATATCGTTTTTTGGATTATTCATGACCATAAACGATTCTATATCGATCTAATGCTTAATAAATGAAAATTTTAAAAAAATGATGGACCAGCCTGATGCTACAATTTCTTTTTGTTTTTATGGAAACACTATTGACTCACAAACCTTTTAATTAAGCCCACAACAGCCTAAAAATAACGCACGATCGATTCGTAATCAATTAAAGTTGAAGTTCCTCGGCTATCTTAACGGAAGTGAAAGAGAAAGAGATAGAGTTTGGGGATCGTTATTCTCTCTTGTACGCTGTAGAATAGAGAAAGACAGATAGAATTCACCTTGCGCGCGCCGCCGCAGTTTTTCCGACGGTGGCACGTCTCATGATAGTACGTTTTTCAGTGTGCATATATTTCGGTGCTTAAATGTGCGGGAATAGTGGCGAATGGAACGAAATGGAGTGAATTGTGTTCAACCTATAATCTGTAATTACCTATAACTCAAGCTAGTGTCGGTAATTTATTGTGATACATATGTTGAACAGGTTCAGTTAAATGCTGAGTTTAATTCCACAAACAACTATTATTTAAGACCGAAACTAGCTTATGCGTTCGGTTGTGCTAACAACTTGATGGCGTCTAACCAACATTTGCAATTTTTGTCTGTGTATATTTACTGATTATGCAGTAAATTTATGTAAAAACAATATGAATACACCTCAGACTAATAAGAAAAAAGGTAGAAGTAGAATGGGAGTTCATAGTGAGTCTTCGGGGCTAGGAGCTACTGAAATACTGAGTTCTCAGGACATCGCAAGAATCGTTTTGGTACAATATTTATTAGGCTCTAATGAAAACTACAAGAATCGTATGTTTCTTGGCAATAAAAATAAAGATGTCATATATTTCTGTTTTTAATTTTAATTGTTGCAGGTAAATCCAGCAGGCGAGGAAGGTAATAAACCAATTCGTCTTGGTATCGCTGAAAGTATTCCAATTATTTCTTTGGAGGAAGTTGAGGCAGATGTGAGGAACACAAATCAGAAAGCCAATGTTGCTACAGCTGAAAAAGAGAGAGAGGACAAAGCAATACTTAGTTCATTGCCTGTAGCAATGGTCAAGGAATTAGAAGGCTACGAAGGACAGATAGGCGAAGCAGAACCTCTTCCGAACTCCTATGTTAGATTTATGGAACGGAGTGGTGAGGAGCTTGATGGTAAGGTGCAGATTGCAAAGTCATCGCTAAGGAACGTCGTATGTATGGTAGCTTCTAAGCGCTTCTGCACAACTCGAAATAAACAGAATCAACATGAACATTCAAAATCTGCAATAACATTACATGTGCAGCTGTTCAATATACTATTAAAGAATGGAAAAAAAAAAAGAAAAAAAGTTTTAGCTGAAGCCATTTAAAAAATGGAGATTCATGGACGACACATTAGTTTTGTAATATTGTCTCTTCTAGGTGAAGTGGAGTACGATCTCGACGAAGAAGATTCCGCGTGGTTAATGCTGGTCAATGAACGTCGTGTAGCATCCGGCCTAGTACCACCCATGGAGCCGGACACTTTCGAACTTTTAATGGACAGACTCGAAAAAGAATCATACTTTCAGCAACAGAATAATGGCGGCGGCGGTGCCGCGGCTGACGAAGATGCTGTCTGTTGTATTTGCATGGATGGCGAGTGTCAAAACAGTAATGCAATTCTGTTCTGCGATATGTGCAACTTGGCAGTGCATCAAGATTGCTATGGAGTCCCTTATATCCCAGAAGGACAGTGGCTCTGTAGGAGGTGTCTTCAAAGCCCTTCCAAGGCAGTCGACTGCGTACTCTGCCCCAATAGGGGTGGAGCCTTCAAGCAAACCGACAGGTCTGCCACGTGGGCTCATGTGGTCTGTGCACTCTGGATACCGGAAGTACGATTCGCAAACACCGTCTTCCTCGAACCAATAGACAGTATAGAAAGTATTCCGGCAGCTCGGTGGAGGCTTACCTGTTGTGTTTGCAAGCGTCGCGGTGCCGGTGCTTGTATTCAATGTCACAAAAGCAATTGCTACGCTGCCTTTCACGTAACGTGTGCTCAGCAAGCTGGTCTTTGCATGCGCATGCGTACTGTCCAACCCGCGAATGGTGAACCGATGCTCGTCCAGAAGACAGCTTATTGCGAGGCCCATACACCACCGGATTATCAACCATCTACGAATCCGGCTGATGCTCGGAGACGAGCTATTGCTAACAAGAAGAGTTCTTCGGCTCCGGTTATCTCGATACCTACCATTCCTCCAGAACGGATTCGCGAAATTGCTAGGTAAAATACTTTTTTGGTAGACTTTCACGATCTTTGCTATACTAAGCTACATTTTTTTCAGTCTGGCTGAAGGACTACCAAAGAGAAGCCAATTGATTCAACGGTTAATAGCTTACTGGACGCTGAAGCGTCAATACCGAAATGGCGTTCCTCTTCTTCGAAGACTTCAAAGTTCTCACCCACACTCGCGTCCACCCCCTCTTGGCGATCACGCATCTCCGGCCGCCGATAGCGAATTGCGTGGCGAACTCTATCGACAGCTCAAATATTGGCAATGTCTACGACAGGATCTGGAACGCGCGCGATTGCTATGCGAACTAGTGCGTAAACGAGAAAAACTGAAAAAGGAACTGTTTAAAGTGTACGTTGCACATGTCTTATGAAAATTGTACAGAATAGAGTCCATGCATTACTCACTGTCGTATTGACGAGAATTATTTAAATAGGAAAGAGAAATGTTTATGGTTTGAATTACGACCATTGGAAAGTGTGTTGCGTACCCTTTTGGAAGCTCTGAAAGCACGAGATACCAATGACGTCTTTGGGCAGCCAGTAAACATTAAAGAAGTTCCTGATTATTTGGATATCGTCTCCCATCCGATGGACCTTTCTACAATGGAGGTAACAAGACAGTGTCAAGCCTTTATATTATTACATAGGTTTCAAAATCTCTAATTCCCAGGCTAAGTTAGAGAGACGGGAATATGAAACGATTGGGGCGTTTGAAGCGGATTTTAATCTTATGGTGAATAACTGCCTGGCATACAACCGGAAAGATACAATGTTCTACCGGGCAGGTGTAAGGATGCGCGAACAAGGCAACACTTTGATAGAACAAGCTCGAAAAGATTACCCCGACCTGGACCCTGCAACGGAGATTGAACAGGCCGCTTCAAAGTCACGGAAACGAGAGAGGATAAATCGAAATCGCGGCGAATCGGAATGTCAGATCGGCGAAAAGGAAGTAGGCGGTGGTGGCGTCAATAGAAGAACAGCAGTTTTATTTACCAGAAAAGCCAGAGCCCGTGCCAGTCGTGGTGGACAGCCAGCGACTCTCGAAGGTGATCAGAAAAAACAGGGTGATAGCTTTCGTGTCTATAGGTACGTGAAAATCGATCGCGCAATTAGATAAAAAGAAATTCTAGCGCAATTCATAGAGGACTATGAAATTATGGTCTTGCAGAAGTGGTACAATGGACAGCGACGTTGGTGAAGGGGAAAGCCAATCCTCCAGTTGCAGCAGTTGCTCCACAAGTAGATCCAGTAGCCCAGAAGTAGAGGGTGAAATGGAAGATCTGCTACAGGAAAAAAATAGCTCAAAAGAGGCAACGGCAGCAAAAGAGGATGACAGCCAAACCGGTCTCGAAGCTTTACAGCTCGTTTGGGCGAAGTGTCGCGGTTATCCTTGGTACCCGGCATTAATTATAGATCCCAATACGCCCAGAGGCACCGTGCACAAGGGAGTGCCGATACCAGCCCCACCGGATGATGTCCTTGCACTTGCTGTTAATTACAAGGAGCCTGTATTCCTTGTTCTATTCTTTGATACAAAACGCACCTGGTATTATTTCGTTTTTCTTTTCCATATGAAGAGAGGGGGTGAAACGGGCTAATGGTTTTATTAATTTAAGTAATGCAATAAAACTTTTTTTTTCACTCGCAGGCAGTGGCTACCTGGTGAGAAATTAGAGAAACTGGGTGTTTCCCAGGAATTGGATGACAGCAAGTTAATTGAATCTCGCAAACCGGCAGACAGGAAAGCCGTGAAGAAGGCTTATCAAGAAGCACTTCATTATCGAAAACAAACGCATAATACAGCACTGAATACAACTTCAGCAATGTAATTCTTACAGTATTGTGAAGAATATCAAGTGTTATTAAAACCATTGTGACTTGTATGTTGTGATATGTCAATGAATTTTTAATAAATAAGCCAAAAAATGATTATATATATATATATATATATATATATATATATTTATATTTCATGTATAAACTGCATACAATGGGCATTCGTAAAGGTGGACAGTAATTAATTCTGAATTATAAACAGTATTATTTTAAACATTAAAACAGTGTTTGGGGGATGATTTTTATTGACCAGGTCCAGACAGGGACTTATCCATGAATTTCTTCTTGGCAAAGCACAGCCACCATTTACTTGGTTTGCCATCCTCACCATAGACTTTTCCCACTACCCTAGCTGCTGTTTCTTGCCTAATTTGTTGTAGATATTGTCTCATTAAATCTAAAACAAAATAATTAATACTTTTCTTGCAAGACTTTCCATTATCGGTGTTCTCACCTGCTTCGGTAGGATTAGCTGGTTTAGCATATACAGAATTCAATGGAAAACCAGAATCACCCGGAATATCAAAATTTGAAATAGCTAACGAAAACATCTCATTCGCAGCTTGATTTTGATTTACACACTTTTGAAGCTTCTTTAAGCATTCCGTAATAAACAGAGTTATATAGATTAAAACTCTATCAGCCTCACTCTGCAGAAGAATGTTTTTATTTTTATCTTTTATACTGCCAAAAAATAAAACTAACCATCTCCCTGCATGGAAGGTACATATTACCTTAATCTCATAGGTTCTGAAGAAAACATTAGCTTTAAAATAATAAAGTGCTTCATCTATGATATCAAGATCTTTATTGGTAAACATAGGAGCTGGGCCTCGAAAGTTTGTTTTAATGGGCAAAAGGGCCATGTTACCAATTCTTTGATTGACCTCTAGAAAGCTGGAATGATATGCCTGCACAGATAAACCAGAGCAGTCCATTATATTTCATAAAAATGTATTATAAAAGTAACAAACTATTGGTTAATTCTCAAAGCGCTCTAGACATATGTATAATACATAGTTGGCAGATGAGTGTGACTAATGGAGGTTACACCCAATCCGATGTGACAACTGATAGCATTAAGAATATCAAAATATGTAATACTTCGGCATGCGTTGCTCACCGGCATTCTGACGACGGTATTTACGCGAATTGGATGAACATACGACGACGATATGTGAAGTGTAATTTAAAAAACTCGATATCGCTTCTGACAACTCGCTCTAGGAAACCACTCGCGCGGCATATCACATATATGGGTTCGTGCTAATGTATGCGATGACTCCTGTGAGTTTTGTGTGACTAGTCGGACAAGACGAATAACTCAGGATATCCAGACTCCTGATTGGTCAGCATTTTTTTTTTTTCTTTGGAAATTTCAATTAATCAGAAATCTTGCTATCTCGAGTTATTCGTCTTCTACGATTAGTCCGTCAAAGCTGTAAAGACACCCCTGAATACTGCAGAAATAAAATGTGATTATTCTGTTACCTGGGGGGTCGATTGTATAACTCAAATGTATTGAAAATACGAAAAAGCGAATAGCTGTTAGCTAATCGCATGTTAGGGTCAGAAACGATAGGCTAACAGCTATATTCGATTTTAGCATTTTCACGACATTTGAATTAGAAAATCGACCCCCTGCTGTTACTACTATTTCCCACCGAATGCAGTAAGTCGAAAATGCTATCAGATGGTGTGGATGCATGAAAGGGGAATTGTTATCAGCCAATCGCATGGAGGACTCTAAAGAAGGCGAATTATAGAATTGGTGGAAAAGCTTTTGCTTTTCGTATGTTTCATATTCACCTAAAGCACACAATTGTGTGATCGTGTCCCAGTGCCAAAGGATTAATTCAAAATAGTTTAGGAACTTCTTGTCGCACATATGTTGAAACATCCGACGTGTTCCGATATACCCCCTGTGAGCACTGCAGTATGTGACGTCATTGAAGTATACTGTTAAAGCATTCCGTGTTCGTTAGCGCCAGTCTTTATAAATGGTTGGGAATAATAACGGAACGTTTTTTATTAACTGGTGAATTTTGAATTTTATAAGTCTTCTAAAAATTTTGTAGCATAGGCCGTATCTGTAAAGGTCAATACTTTGTGAATTGCACAAATAAAACAAAGGGAAGCAATACCAAAAATATGATTATTTGCATCAAAACAAAAGAGAAAAAAATAAGATGATCAAAAAGCTATTCCTTACCACTTTAAGCACGTACTGATTCATCAGGTGTTAAAATATTTCATATAAAATGTTTGTTTCGCCGTCAATCAAACTGAGCTTCGCCATTTTTGCCGCGTATTAGAGTGAAAAAGATGGGAGAAAGTTATGACGTCATTAAAGTTACTAGGAACTGCCGCAGTGCACTGTACTGCACTGTATTCCAGTGTCGGAATCAAATCTTCAGTACTGGCAGCACTGCCAGTTTATATCGGAACACGCTGATCATCAGCTGGTTTACTGATCGGTTGTTGTTATTATTATGTTTCTCAAGTAAATTGACACTTGCTTAAGATTGTCAAACTATTTCAGGATGATCAATGTGTTCGCAATAATGTGCAACGATTTAGATCGCATGTGATGTCTTCAACCATCTTGGTATCTTTATGCGTTATTCGCATTGAAATTAACAACTTTGACCTAGAAGAAACTGCCAGTATGTTATCAGTAGCAACGCTATTGAACAACTTTAATTGCATTTTGATAAATTGTGAACATTTTGTTTCTCGTTTTTGCTTCAAGCGTAACTCATAGTTTCATTGATGTTGGGCTATTATTTTAGGTTCAATGGCTGCAAGGAAAATGAGGGGTTGTAGAGAACCTAGAGACATTACGGTGGAGAGTTATGCCAATGTCACTGAAGGACTAACTCCGTTATTAGCATCTCAGGGGCCAAGCAAATCACATTCAAATTCACGAGCAAATTCGGAAGAATCATCATTTTCTCAAATGACAATTACTTCGTCGTCTACATCTGCTGCTGAGACTGATGGAGCTGCTGCTCGCACGTCACCTGATCAAATAAACTTCTTCTCAGGCAATCCGTTTGTGGAAATTACTAAAGGAATTTTGCATCTCTTTAAAGAGGAGTAAGGAAAATAGTTTATTGAAGAACACACTTTAGGACTATTTTTTTATAGACATATGTTTTTTTATTCTTTCTTGCAGCGAACTAACTGAAATGCACTGTGCAGCTACCAGAAGTCATACAATTTGTATTCTCTCTGTTCCTGCAACAATGACATGCCATGACCTTCTCACTTTCACTGCAGCTTGTCATCAAGATATACAGCATTTTAGGATTCTCAGAGATGGTAGTCCTAATCAGTATATGGCCCTGATAACCTTCCGATCTGCAGTATGTACAGAAAAACAGTATATCGATAAGGTAACCAAACAACCTGATTGACAGTACGACAACAATATATTTATTGCAGGTAGCAGCAAGCGAATTCTATGAGTCATTCAATGGCGTACCGTATAATTCCCTTGAACCAGATATCGTCTGTCATATGGTCTTTGTGTCCAGGGTTGAAGTCGGTGACAATGGCCTGTCGTTGGCTGGACACACAGAATTACCATCTTGTCCTGTGTGCTTGGAAAGAATGGATGAGAGCGTAGATGGGATCCTCACGATCTTGTGCAATCACACCTTTCACTCGAGTTGTCTAGTAAAATGGGGTGACACTTCGTGTCCAGTGTGTCGCTATGCACAAACACCAGAGCCACTGGCGGACAGCCATTGTATGGAGTGTGGTGCGTTTTTTGATATCATTAAAAGTATATTTTTTTGTCTTTTTTTTATATTTACGCATATTTCATGTTCTTTAATAAAAAATAGAAGGGGGAACGTAAAAGGAAAATTTTCAATTTTCATTTTTATTAGCCAATAAAGTATTTTGTATACGGTGGAATTTAGATTCTGCAGTTGCAGGTGCTAGCAACGACGCACTCTGGATTTGTTTGATTTGCGGTCACATCGGTTGCTCACGTTATCACAAGGGTCATGCATTCGAGCACTATCAGGAGACGCATCACTGTTATGCCATGCAACTAGGGAACAATCGCGTTTGGGACTACGTGGGCGACAACTTCGTTCATCGCCTCTTGCAGGACAAAGATGGTAAAATGGTGGAGGGCGGCCGGGAGGCCAGTAAGAGCGAAGGAGCTGCTATGGACGAGAAGGTCGACTCTGTGCAGCTTGAATTCACGTACCTTCTAACATCCCAACTCGAAACACAGCGACAGTACTTCGAGGAGCGACTAGGTCGCCTAGAACAGCGCACCATTTCAGAGACCACTGAGTTGCGTGATAAGTTGAGTCAGATGCTGGAAGAAAATGCTGAGTTCAAGGTAAACGCAGAGCGATGCACGATTTTCGCACAAGTCCAATGTATTATTAGTCCTGCGAATTTCATTTCTACGTAAACTTGCTTCCGTTATTTTTGTGCAGAAACAGTTTTCGATATTAACACGTGAAAAGCAATCGTTGGAGAAGCGGTTGCAGCATGCCAATTCAAAACTCACTCAAGCACAGGCAGAATTGTCTGAGGAGAAGGAATTGCGACAGGCGCTCCAGTTAAATCAGACATCCTGGCAAACAAAACACAAACAGCTTCAGGATGAATTATGCAATTATAAAGATGCGAAGGAGCTCGAGTTGACAGATTTGCGCGAGCAGATAAGGGACCTCATGTTCTTCCTCGAGGCGCAGAAACAAATTGAAAACTCGGCCGATAGAGACGAAATTGCAGCAGGTCGAATTGTTCTTGGTCAAAGTTCCAGTAGCCCAAAGCAAGCATCAGCTGCACGCACATCCAAAAGGCAGCAGAAAAAACATTAACTTTTTTGTTTTCTCTTGTTATACAGAGTCTCTTGTATATTGTATTATAAAAGAACGGACGTTTACGTACGGTGTTGAAAATTTGAAATTGAGGATAGCCGTCATTTTATGTGCAAACATACACACACACACACACATAAAGCGTGATAGTACATAAGAATTGAATTAATTAATTATTCTCAAGCAACAAATACGCGTGGAATCGGCAAAAAACGAATTTATCATTCATGACTGCAACCATGTGGTCTAGTATTTTTTTTCTTTTAATTGAAGTGCAGTGTAATACAACTTAAAAAATATGCAAGCATCACTGCTAATATCTACCAGAACCTTCTGAAATACGTCAAAAACAACCTACAGTACTTAAAATGTAAAGTATTCGAAGCAAACAAATGAATGCAACAGCAGTGTCTTAATTTATTTAATAACATTGTCATACAATATTTTCTTTATTAAAAAATACAGTACAATATACAAGAGCCTTTTTTGTACATAAATATTGACGATGAAGCATATATCGTAGTTGTCTCTGTTTGAAATTTATTTAGTATGTGTTAAGTAGTACGATGCGGTTCGTACAAAAATTGTGCTTCCTTAACATTAGCTGTACGGCGTGAAGTTAAAATAGATGAAGAGGGGCGGGGCGGGGCGGGGGGGGGGGGGGGGTAAGTAGAATGGTAGTAAAACTTATTCGAAAAATGTATTATATAATACGTACATACACTATTTTCCCATTTTATTGCCTTCTCATCTCAACTCATTACTCATCTTGCAATATTATAATCTAGTTTTTTTCTATCTACATCCGTAGATCGCGCACATTCTACACATTGTCGTCCGATATATTTTTGAGAAAAGGCACACCTTGTAACGACACATTCTTTTATTTTCTTCTCTTTCTTATTCCTTTATTTCAAACTTTGTAAATTATCAGCTACCATCTTTTTCATCAGTCGTTTCCATTGGCAGTTGGTAGAGACGCTTGATCCTTTGCTTTTCTTCTTAAAGTCTGTCGCTGGTGTTCGTATTCGAAGTCTTCCTCGCTCAAATTCAGTCTCTGGATCTACAATGTTACATTAAAGTTTATAATATTTGACGTACGATTAAGTAATCGCACGTTCAGAAAATAATTAACAATAGTTTTTAAAAAATGTACCTGGTACACCAAGGCCTCCTCTTCCATGATATGATGAGGAGGATTTCGTAATACTTGAAGGGTCTCGTACATTGTCGGACAGCGTTTCGTAAGCGACGTACGACCCAGGCAACATTTGAGCAGGACCAGCCCGACCTTGAAGATCACCTTGACGCCCTCACAGAGGAACATGTCCCAAACCCGTAGAATACTTTCCCATGGTAATGTCCTTGTGTATACGCATAAGAACCATTCGGTCATGTAGAGAATCGGTTCCATTTTTTGCTTTTTCTGTGTCAATCAATTTAATAGCATGACGATTATTAACTCTCACACTTAACATTAAAAGAAATTAGTCTCAAGAGAAATAAGGAAACTTCAACAAAAAGTCTTTATAAAGCGTAATTGCCAATTATTGGTGAGCGTATGAAAGCGGCGATTGTAAGAATATAAAAATGCATGAAAATGCACTAAAAACAAACACAATTCTGCATAGTGTAAGTAATAATCAGCTCGCTAAAGGAAACCTTCGAATCGTATCGTTCGTCGAAAGAACCATTTTAACCTCATGGAACCATACTGCTGCCTGCGTGATTTGGCGTTCGCTTATAAATCCATCAATTTCCATCCAAGCTAGCTGACAAATGGACATTCTATACATTCAAATGAAAAGAAAATTAACGAATTTCTATTCATCCATGCTATTCAAATGGCGTTCACTTTATTATTTGAGAATTAGAGTGAATCGACATATTACAAAGGACAAGAAATCATAGAAGATGAGCATCATGTGACAGCACTGATATATGAGGTTTTTTTGAAAGAACTGTTCATTGTATTAATGCTAATATGATAAGAGCCAATAAGCATTTCGTAGTGAAAAAAACCACACCAGGTTTTTATTAGATAAGTCTAATGAGACTTGTCACTCGTGAAAGTGAGAAGGACGCCCCTCTGTAATATATATACGACTTCAATTACTTATGTCATATCAACAGACTATCATTACACTCATTGGCAGTTATATACGAACAGTGTACTATAAGGAGTTTGTCATATTAAGAGTGCCTCAATTAAATATGCGAATGTTACATGCGAGCTTGTACTATGACATAGAGATCTGAATACACAAGTCCATAAACTTAAATTTATTTGTTTATCTTCCATAGTCTTGATGAATAAAGTATATTGCACAAAGAAAGACAAATATATGAAAGATTTTCGGCTGTCCTGATCTAGCACATATCATTACATTATTATCGTGTCACCTAAAAGAGTTTCATACTGCTTACCAAGTGTTTATATGCGACTGGAGAGACTCTCTTCAACAAAGCAAAAAGAATATCGCCATCACGCTGCAACGTTTCCATCTCTTGACTGTAGTATCCCACAAGATACTTGTCACAGACAGCAACAAGACACCAGAAGGCCTGTATGGCTGGCATATGCATCAATAAAAATGCAGCGATTGGTGCTTGAGCCTGGCAGTAACCCACTTTGCTGTTCAGTATCGAATATGCCTTTAGCACTTGAAATAGTTCCTGCTGTCCAGGAGCGTTCTCAACAAACATCTCATGATGAGGGAATTGTCGATGAAGATCCTTTTTTATGTCTTCTATATACTTTGGATCTCCTGGTCTCATTATTAACTCCTCATAAAGATTTGGATTTTCTTTCATTAAAAGTTCACCACCACAGAGATTGAGCCACGCTCGCAGTCTCACTGATGGCGGTATACCTTTTCGACATCTTTCTCGGACTTTACGATAATTTGTTGTCATAAAAACATTCCAATTGTTTAACATTCTTATCCATTTTCTTTCGCGTCGCAATATCACCTCCGGTGGAATAGCTTGTTTCCTGAGAAAAAAATGCATCATAGACTTGTGATTATGTACTTCTATTTACAAGAAATTTCATCAGAAAAAGAATTCTATAATTATTTAGTTTGTGATATGGATCTTTAATACTTTTATTATTTGTTACCGTTCAGGACTATATTGGGAACCTCCCAGGAATCCATGTCTGTCAGGTACAGTTGAAATAACAGAACCAGACTGGTAGATACTACTAGCTTCTGATCCAGATTCTCCATTCAAATCTTCCTCAGTGTTATGCAACCCCGAGGCAGCCATAGCATTTTACTAACTTTCTACAATAAAAAAAAAAATAAGAAATATAATAAAAAACAAAATTAGGTGCACCATTTATAAAAATTAAAAAGAGATATATATATATATATATATATATATATAGTTGAGAAACTTTATAATCATAATACAATATCATACTTGCTCTAGTAACATAGAATATATGTATGTATGTATGTTACACACACATACACTCACACTCAACAAAAATCTAGATATATTTTGCAGTATTACCCACAATATGTAATTTCATTATTTTCAACATACGCAATTAACAGCAATGTCTAATAAAATCACATGTTTCTACATTGCATGAAATACATGATCTTTCTCCCATTCCATATCTTATCCAGTAGGAATGAAGTTTCATCAACATTGTTTTAGGCACACTAACATTGTATTGAAACTTTCGATGAAAAAATCCATACATATCGGAATATAATAAATCACAAGCTATCGAGGGAACACTAAAGTTTCGTACAATAATGATATACATATCAGATAGGCTAATTAAGTGTGCACCAGTGTCTACATGCCCATGTGTAAATAACACGATACAGCCAAGTACAACAGCGTATTATAAATTCATGTGAAACATACAACTTACGTTAACGAAAGTATTAATACGAGTTGGTGTGTAACAAACGCAACAACAGAATTACTAAGGTTTTTCGGCTTATCATTGATAAAGAATCATGATAATCCGATGACAGGTATCTCAATATAGAAATCTATATAAGACGTTTTCATTAGAGCGAAAGCATTTGTAAACCGGCAGTCATGCACAATTGACAGAAATCCAACGAGAGAAATTGCCTAAACGATAAATTGCGAAACCGAATTATTGCATAGAATTTATTGATAAACAAGGGAACATCGAACGCGAATCTGGCACGTAGCACCTGCACGGCTCAAAAAGCTGAGGACAGACCAGAAGACGAATAGCACCAATCAGCTGGCCTAATTGACACGAGCGGACACGGGTGTGACACGGATACGCACGGTGCCCTTAGGTACTTATGGGGCCTTAAGCGCTCACAGAGTGCAATCGAATGCAATCGAACGCATGAAACTGGGCCTCTGAGTACCGTTGCTCGGTACGGAGAAGGTTATTAATCAACGATTGATAATCGGCAAGGGACGACAAGGACCCGTCTTAATTTTATAGGATATCGTCAGCGCTCGAATGCATCATTATTTACTCACAATACAGAGAAATGAACACCGACCTACAGACGTTTGACTACATATTCAGCCACAAAGTTTACACGTCACAGGAACGGCGCATGGATCGCCTTAGAAACGTACTAACGTCACCCCGACTTCGTCCTTTTTAAACCCTCAAAAACACTGCTACTGGTTGTCACTCCATTATTATCCGATACGACGAAAACACTTGTCAATTGACACCTCCCTATTAATCCCAGATATTCCTTAGCACTCTGGAAATGACACTTTCGAAGAATCTATACGAGAAGCACGAGAACAATGCTTGCGAAACAGCTAGTACTATCCAGTATCGCATATTATCGGAGATGAGCAGGAAGCAGTAGGAAGGTGCATAACGCTATGGTCTTGGGTGATACGTACCAAAAGCATGGCGCTAAATCGTAGCGGCGAGTTCGGGAGGTAGGATTTTGTGATCATCGCCTCTGTCGACGTTACAGATTCCGCTGTAGCTGCGCGGGTCATAATCATCGTTCCAGTCGATATTGCAGCCAGATCGAACACAAATGTGGAATGCTCGGTGGTGGGAAAAAATGGCCGCCCCTCGTAAATCGGCAAGCAGGCGGGGTAGCAAGGTTTTTCGTCCAATCGAGCCCTGAACATTTGTATGGACGTAGTGTGCAACAAATGTGTATTTAAATAAATTTCAGAGTTATAAAAAGTGCAAAAAAATATTGATTTTCACTCTTTACCTCTTATCATGTCGAAAATGAACATTAAAAAATGAACGAAAAAAATTGTTCAAGGAGAGCGGCCGCGCGACCGATGAGGAAAGCGGCTGCGGGTCCCACTGGTCCTCACCCTCTGAGGGGGCCCCCATGCCTTTGCTGCTGTTGCTGCTGTTGCTGCTGGCCGTCACTCCTCTTACTCTTCCAACGTCCATTTTTTCTTATTATCCGTAAACAATTAACAAAAAAATATACAACTAGAATATACATAATAATGAATTTATCAATACAGACCAATTGTTGGCGGTGGCGGCGGTGCAAGCAGCGGTGCAAGCGTCGGTGGCGGTGGTGGTGTTAATGTTATTGGCTACTATTGTTAAATGATTTTAAGTAATACGATATAAATACATCACTCATCACTGAAAACAGCTGCTCTCAATAGTTTTATTTCTTCGTCCAATGTTGAACTAGCCTGAAAAAAAATCATTTTCTATTATCTCACAATATTCCCTATAGCAATATTCTTCATAGTAATGAAATAAACAAGAGACCTGTTACGTCTCGTTTCCTTATAATTATTTAAGAGCTACTTACCATCATGATTTCGCCCCTACGGCTGCGGATGAACTGACGGTGCAGGCTCCAGTGTGTATTGCTAGTTGCGTCACAGTTAGCAACATTGTTGCAGACCCTCGTTCAAACTTGATCTAACTGTTGTATCGAAGTCCCCAGTACGTGATCTTACTAGACCGCGATATTGAGCGGGTCTGATAAATTTCTTAATTATTAAGAAGTGAGTTAGTGACAAATTCAACAGTAATGGATAAAGAGAAGTGGATATACGATTTTTTTAAAATGTCTCAAAAATGTTTAAACAACAGGCTTTTTCAATATTTCTCGAGGAGTTCTATAATTCCTGATAGGTTTTAAGAATGCTTCTGCTACGTAGCATCGGTAAAATATCTATTAAAGATACTGGTGCCATCATAAGCTTCAGTGCAGGTAGGCATGAGGTGCTGGCTTTTGTCATAATGTACATTGTGTGCTCGAAGTTAAGGTTGCAAAGAAAAAAAATATTTCGGGAATATCTGTTGAGCCAGAGATGAGTAGGGAGATTGCAAATGGGCCTGTTTTTGGTGGTCTCAATTTTACTCTGGTTTCGGCGCGCCACCTTAGCGGAGGATCCTCGAAGCAGTTCCACGTTTTTTATTGACCGTGCTCCCTACTCATCTCTGGTTACAGTATGTATAATTCTGTCAGCTGATTCGTACGCTTTGAGATTATAGCGCCATCACACGGGACAGGTATTTCTTGTTCGTATTTGAATGCAGAATCGTTTAACAAGAATGTTTATGATTCATTTTTAAGTTTAACAAATATTCTGCTTTATTTGAAACTACATACGCGAAGTAATATCTGTCCTGACGACGCGTAGAATTTTCATTTGTCATTAACTTATTTGACTTTTGCCAATTCTTGGTTCGTGATACGTTAGAAACGTTATCCGTTTGTATTCAACGGTTTTACAAATTTGATCTACATATATTTATGATCTCAAATTAAAGGGTGTAGGGTAAAAATGAAAAATATTAAACTATATTAGTGTCAAAGATAAAACATTTTGAACGTTGAAGGTGGGTAAAGATAAACAATATAAAAGGAAACGCCACTTGTTGATGGTATGCTATAAGTTCTTGTTTCTTTATTTAAATATGACATTGAATGAAATTCCTCTTCCAAACGTGTTGTTGGAGTCATTGCTTAAAGTTTTGGAATGTCTCTATGATCTTTTGTATGTCCTCAGAGTATTAAATTTCAAATATGGAAGACAATCATAAGAAAACAGTCAAAGGAGCTGCAATGGATGCAAATTCAGAACAATTGGATATGATCGACGTTACTGTTCTCAGCACACCTCGACCAACAGCATCATCCACTGTTGCAAGAAAACCCTTGTAACTATTACTTTTATTAATGTTTAGATTAGTCTTATTCTTTAATATTATATTATTTTTAGTTTAGGAGGTCAGTATCTGAATGATTCTCCAGATGATAATTGCAAACGAGTTCTGCTGAATGAAACTATTGATAGGAAGAATATTAACGATTCCTCTTTAGGGATTCTTGATAATATTTCATCTTGTAAGGTTCTTTCCCTGGTTTTTTTATCCTTCCTTGTCAATCAATAACGCTTTATTTCTATTGTAGTGCTGAGTGATAATGGAACTACAGAAAGCTCTAAAATAAAGAACAACATTGATACTGAAAGGCAGCTTGCAAGAAAATTATTGGAAAGGTGTAGTGAACGGCAAACGTCAAATTCTACTACACAAGCAAACAGTGGAAATGCGTCAAGTATTCAAAATGAAGCCACTGACAGCACACCTTCTACTCTTATTGACTCTGTCCATCAAACTCTGTTTGGCTCTTCACAGTCCAATGCAACAGCTTCTACGCTTCCTGTTGCTATATCTAATGCCAGTAGCATAAAAGTAAGGAGTACTGTAAATCAGAGACTGAGTTTCTTTTGCAGTGTTATATCTCCCATGAATATTTTTTCAGCTTGTGTTCGAGCCAGCCGAAATAACAGCCCGTTCCTCCGGAATGAGCAATTCACAAGAAAAATCTGTGCCCTCAAATTCTATAACGAGTTCAGCAGGATTCAGTTTTAATTCTGGAGCTGCTGAATTAATGGCTAAATTTGAAAACGAAGATTTTCTATCAGGCTCTCAGGCAGGCAGTCGTATGTTAGCGGATGAAATATCTTTCCAACAAAATTGCTCCTACGCATTACCAAGAACTACTGATAATGAAGAGGAGCGTCTGGAACTCTCTTGTTTCTCAGGAATCATTGGAGACCTAGATCTTTCTTTGGAGTAAGTTAATCATATAGATGATATATACATAATATGGAGCATGTGTAAAATGTGAAAAATACTGTATTTTGTATATTATACAGATCTTGTGCAGGGCGCAAGGTGTCCATAGGTGAATTCTTTAAACGGAAATGTGAGAAAATGGGTCAACTTTCAGAAGTAGAATCTATGGAAAGACCAAGTTTTGGAGCAATTATTACTAGTCCAAAGAGACTGGGTAACAGAATGCCTCTTGTCGACGTGACACTACAGACAGAGAGTATACAATTTTATTAATTACAATGACTTGTCTTTGTTTAGGATTTATTTGTTTTATTGAATAATTTATTTCAGCATCTTCCGTCTACAAGTCTGACGATAGTCCAAAGCCTACGTTAAATAGTAGCGAAGCTCAAAAGAAATATAGCCTGATGAGTTTGAGTACTATTGCCCAGGCACTGAAGGACATAGACGACGCGACGCCTAGACGACTAGTGGATGAATTGCTGATGGCTAAAAAGAAAAAGAACAAGTGTTCGGAGAATAAGCTCAATAAACCCGAAATTGTTCAAAGCGCTACGTACACTTTGCTCCCTTCTACTAGACAGTCAATGCCGACTACACCGACTATGCAAAATGAAAAGTTAGAAAAGAACTCACCGTCATTTAATGAGCCTGAAAGATTTTCACTGGATAGCAGAGTGACAGGTGATGATGTTATTCCACATGAAATTGCACCTTCGAAAATCTCATTTTCTTCTCATCTTAATCATAATTCTCATGTTACATCCCAACTTCCGGAAGCCATATCAGGTGCGCGAGTAATATGTTCACTTAAATCACAACATGGGATATTTGAATGACAGTAATTTTGTGAAATTTAATAATTGCATACAGAGAACAAAGAACATATGGAACAAAGTGTTGCCGGCCAAAATATGTTCGTCAAAAGCAATCCGGAACCAGTTAAGGAAGGTAACATGCCTGTTAGATCTACTTCCTTACAATTGGAATCTCTGTTGCAAGGTTCATATCTTGAGAATTTATCGAGAGAGAAAAAGGCATTGTCAACTTTAGAGAGAAAAGAATCTATGGACAATCGAGCTGGAAAAATTATAGATGCTGAAGGGAGGTTCAAAGAGCAGGAATCATCTGTTTCTGATGTCAAACTCGAATCATCCACGATTTCACAGCAACAAAGTTTCAAATTTCCGGCCAAATCCAATAGTAAAGTTTGACTTTTGATCTTGAAAGCTGTATTTTCAGCCCTGTACATAATCTTACACTTGTAATGATATTTGTAGAAGATGCCGTCACTGTCAAAAATACAGAATTGTGCAGCTGCATCGTTGGGGTACCGGGAGAAACAGAGCTTGAATTATCCAATAAAGGGGATAGATGGATAATGTGTACTTTCAGTTTGAATGAAATTGACGAGATAAAAGATAAAATAGAATTACGTTTGCCGTCAGAAAAAATATTAATCGAACCGAATGCACGTAAAACTGTCAAGGTATACCGCATATTTTCTTTCCATTATATCAACTACAAGAAAGAAGATAGTTCTAATTGGTTGAATTATGTTTAGGTGAAAGTGAAAGTACCCCGAATGGATAAATCACTTACTGTGCCAATGTATCTACGAATATCGGATATGGTGACGCACTCCAATTGGTCCATTAGGCATACAATGTGTTTTGTACCAGAAGAGCCACACTTAACTGTTTTAACGCACTCTGGAAATAAGGAACTGAACTTTCAGTTGGTCGCCAAAAATGCTCAGAAGTCTCTGCCGGTTACAGTGGAAAATAAAAATAATGTTGATCTACCGGTGAAGCTTTACATTTCTCAAGTAAATATTGCTTGTATATTTGAGTAGCTTTTCTTTCAATTAAAATTACATTAGCACACTTGTATGGATATCTAGGATGAACCAAAATTATTCAGCATCGATAACTCTCTTAATGAAACGATAACTCCTGAAAATGAGGGTGGGGATACCAAATGTTTGAGACTCGCATCGCGACAGCAGTATACTACGAATATTTTATTTAGAGGGACAGCTTTGACTTCCTTTGATTGTAAGACTTACATTTTTTTTTTTTACTTATATTTAAATGTGTTGACTAGTATAATAGCTCTTTTTACTTTTTTTTTTTAAATTCAGCTAGTACATCTGAAAAAGGGTTGCACCATGTAGTCGCCCATTTTGTGGTCGAAGTTCATACAGACAATGGGAATGGTCAAGTACTTGAAAAATTGCCATTAATAGGCTACATAGGCACGTGTAAAATTGAATCGATTGACACGACAGTGCCAATTATAATACCCAGGAAGGAGAGCAAACCGTTGAATCTTATTAATTCGGGAACTGTGCCCGTATTGCTCAAGGCCACTGTGGTCCAGATTGAAAACATGCAAAATCTAAATCCCGATTTTCGCGTTACGCCAGACAATTTGTTTATTCAAATTGGCGAGAGAGCCGTTTTTATGATTACACATAAACCTAGCACCGATACGTCTGACAGGTAAGTTTAATACTAAGTCTGTAATTCAATATCTATCTTGAGCCTTATTATCAGGTATGCTGTAGTAAAAGTGCTAGCCGGAAGTGACGTATATTTTTATCCAGTGGTGGGAGAAGAGATTTCGAAATCCGAGCAAGCCAATGATAATTTTTTACGATCGGAAACACCACAACATCTCGATGCGATGGGTTCTCCATCGTCGCCCCATTCTCCACATAGTGTAGCACTAAACAGGTACAACTTCGGACGGAGCATTGCTGAACTGAAGTTGTAAAGAAAATATGAAAATAATTTAACTGTAACGTAGGTCAAGGAATTCTGGGAGAAATTCACCAAGTAGTTCGGTATCCAGTATTCCAGTCTCTGGAAGTGTGATACCTATAAGAGCCACTCACGCAGCATTAGTTTGGGGCAGCGTAAAAGCAGGAAAGTCTGATACCAAAGAACTGACCATTCGCAATATGAGCGACAATAAAATCAAGCTTCAGGCAATTATCGTAGACAATGAGAAGAACTTTAAGGTACGTCATACTTATTATGCTGGCATCTTATAAATTTGGCAAAGTAATTCAATAAAAAGATGGCCGACACGGTGTAGTTTTTGAAAGAACGACAGACAACGGGATCGAGTATGATATTGGTTCTGCAGCGAATGGAAAGTAGAACACTCTCGATAATATTTGGACCCACTAATCCCGGAGCCTGTGCAGGGAAAATTACATTTAGGCACTATGAGGCCAGAAAGAATAGCGGAAATTCATGCCCATCAAAATTCGTAAGTATACTCGTTATTCAAGACAGACTACAATGGGCAACGGTCTTCTTTGTAACATCAATTTTTAGATACACCTGTATGGCTACGGTGGATTTGGAAAAGTCGAAGTTTTGGAAGCGTTCAAAGATTCCAGTGGACAGATGTGGCTTTCCATGGGTAGATTTGGTTCGGAAGGAACTCTTAACGCGAAGATAAAATTAAAAAATTTCGGGGATCTCCGGTCTTACGTGAAGTTGAAACTGGTCCCTAAGGCTGTTTATCCTGGGACAGTTTCAAGTTGGCAAGTTAGCGGAACTGAATTCCTGCTAGATCCTGGCGAAACGCAGTGGGTTAGCTTGCAGTTTCATCCTAAAAAGGAAGATTTCTTACATTTACATCGTGCCGATGTATCTCACGTAGGAACTCTTATGTTAACACACGGAGACGAGCCGACTCGTTGGCGAATTCGCAGGTATGTTGATAAGATACTAATTTGAAAAAGAAAAAGACAAAAAGCAATGATGACAAAATATTTCAGGCTCTACAAAAAACTACACGAAAGAGGTGATTTAAATAAGGAGGAAAACGAATCATTCCGAGATGTCGTTTATCCAATTTGCAAGGAGTTCCCTGGCGAGACGTTATTGGAAGACTTGACGATTCTCCGGGATTCTGCTGTAAGAACGAGACACGTATTTCCTTCTAATTCGACTGAATCAATGAGTTACATTTGCAACCCGTAATTTTCAGCAAAATTTGAGGGATTTGTGCTGTGGCGTTTTCCAACACAATGTTATGCTGACAATGGAATTAAGTGTAGATGAAACATTTTCGATTCTCGAGGATAATCCCGACGATTCCCAGATGTATTATTCTCTCTGTAGCGAAAGTAATTATTCGTTTGCTGCGGCCGGTGACAGCTATATGCCTCCAGAGTAAGATTTATTAGGATTGCGATCTTTCGCGTGAAAGAATGTTTACTCATGACTTAACATTATTCTAGTATAATGAACAGAAGTCTTTGCGGAGAGCATGGACGGTCCTATGGAAAAGAATTTACAGTGAGTCCTTCAATGGTGACACTCGCGCCTCCTCATACGACAGAAGCTACAGTTATCGTGTCGAGTTTTGCTAATGTATCATTGCCATTTGAGACTGCTGTCTCAAATGCAGAATACTTAAGTGTCATTCCCAGTGAAGGAATGATTCCCACAGGGAAAAGCATCCCCTTGAATATAAGATGCAAGAAGGCAGTTGGCCAGGTGATTGAAGCTATTCTTTCCGTTTATATAGAGAATGATAAACGCGAAGTCAGTATAAAAATAACGAACAGGCACTGATAGCAAGAAAAGCAACATTAATTTTCTCACAGTATGTTTTTTTATTGATCATGTGATGTGTAAATATATTTAGTTGACTCAAGAAATGAGCTTTGTTTTATGTGAACTAAGTTTTTATTTTACTATAAACTAAGAATGCGTAAATCTTGAAACCTCCCTTTTATCACGAAGCGCAGAATATTTAATATAAGATTAGGAACTCCTAATGCGAAGATAAAATTGCAAAATTTCGGCGGTCTCCGGATATTAAGAGTATTAACGTCGGCACAATTGACTACCTCATTACTACGATTTATGTAATATTCAGTCAAAAAAGGTGGATACAAGTCTCCCTACTTGAATGTTCACCTGGTTTAAAATCGTGGATCTCGAGGAACACTCGAATTCATTCGACCAATCAAAAACGTGGGTATGGTTCGACGGCCCTCCGCTTTGGTGGCGCGTTTACCCCAAAATAAAATTGTTTTCAAGAATATCGGCCCACTGGCAATCTCCCTACTCATTTCTGGTTTGTATACACTTTTTCGAAAGCTATTCAAAAATGGATACGATCACGGAACAAACGACATGCTATACACGTGCAATGTTTTGACAAAAAGAAAATAACTTCCCAATTTTCAACGTACTATTTTAATATTGCATGTGATACGGTGACATTCAAAATCAGATACACTTAATGACCAATGAAATATATTCTTTAGCGTAATCTGAAAGAATCTCACGCTTGTGATTGGTTGCGTTAGAGAACTCCATGTTGCGTCTGATTATTGGAAAGCAGGCTTAAGTCGCGTATCGACAGCGTTGCTCGGTACCGCACTAACCACGGCAGGTTGATCCCTTTTCATCCATCTGCTTCGTGGTACGTACAGCTTGTTGTGATTGCCCTAAGAAAATCGGAACAATCCTCAATTTTTGAAGCAGTTAGAAAATAACTCATCGCAATAATTTGTAGTTCTAGATCTAATTTAAATTCTCACCAGTGTATTTCTGAATAAGCAGAAGTTTTGGCTTAAAATATGTGAAAGTTTATGCGGCTTGTCGTCGCGACTGCAACATGTCTAATTCAAGCTTTACGTTCTATCTTCGTCTTATCTTCAAGTTTATTTTTAGTATTTTATGAGCAAATATGTGGAATTAATTTTTTTAGTATAGCAAAATGAAAGTTTTCCTTTTTTTTTAATACACATGCAATGTTTTGACTACATAACCTATATCCGTGTTGTCTGTGGTTAAATCGCATTATCAGTAATAATAACATGTGTTGTTTTACGAATTAATATTTTGACATGTTTATTTATAGTTTATTGGATTTCAATTAAATTTCAGATGGCGGACACTAAAGCAAAGGCTCCAGCTGCGGCTGCTGCCAAGGCTCCTGCTAAGGCTCCTGCCAAGGAAGGAGCCAAGAAGGGAGCTAAGCATTCAATTGTCAGGAACCATGATTTGGGTAATGGCGTTTACCGATTCAGCCGGACTCGCATGTTCCATAAGAAGGCTATCTATAAATTCCTTGGCAAAAAGACAGAGAAAACTGTAAGTTATCATTTTTAAAATTGGCATAAATTTCATTGTTTGTGATGTTGATGAAACTCTTTAACTGGAACAAATGACACCCGTGGAGTTTTAAAAGCATACTTGAGCTTGATAGTATTTTAAATATTACATCGAGTCCTTTCGTATCCAAGGTTGTTCTTGTACGATTAAGATCGATCATTTAATGAAAGGAAGAGTAACGCGATGAACATTACCAACCAAATTATTGTTATTAAGTAATTTGGGTGAAAAGTCGCAACATTTGCTTGATTATCGTATACTTCATACTCCATTCTAACATTTTATTACATTTATTGAAACTCGTGTTTGTATGATTCACAACTTTGACAGATGATGCTATAAATTTTCTGTCCATGTTGCAGGTCAAGCCAAGGAAGCCACTAACGATCGAGAAGAAGATTGGTGGGGAGAAAAATGGAGGAGTTCGTACAGTTCTCTTGAAGAAGAGACCAGCATCTTATCCCACTGCTGATCCAATAAAGAAGCATCGTTCCAAGAAGTGCTTCAGTGAGCATAAGAGATATCTAAGGAAATCTTTTACTCCAGGAACTGTCTGCATTCTGTTGGCTGGCGTCCATAAAGGGAAACGTGTTGTTTTCCTGAAACAGCTTAAGAGTGGTCTGCTTCTTGTAACTGGTAAGTTTTCGTTATTTCTTTAGCACTCCTTTTGATCATATCCATAATTCCTTCTCAATATTATAAACATTTCGATGAAATCTTTTTTCTTTATAGGACCCTTCCTGATAAATGCCTGCCCTCTGCGGAGAGTAAGTCAAAACTATGTTATTGCAACCTCCACCAAAATCGACCTTACTGGTGTGAAATTGCCGGCAGACCTGAATGACGAATACTTCCGGAGGAAGCGTGAGAAGCGCCCAAAGAAAGAGGAGGGTGACATTTTCGGTAAAAAGAAAGAGCGGTACCAACCCAGCGACAAGCGCAAGAGCGACCAGAAAGCCGTGGACAAGCTTGTAATTGAAGCGATCAAGAAACACAAAGATAAGAAGTTGATGTTCACGTACCTGTCAGCTATGTTTGGTCTACGTAGCAGTCAGTACCCTCATCGTATGAACTTCTAATTTGTAATAAAGACACTATAAACCGAATTTACATGATCTTTATTTTTAACCCAAGCATCTCATGATCTGAGTTGTCCGTTTCCAATTAGCGCGGAAGCTTGTTATAAAGTGTAAATTAAAAAATTGTAAATCTACTTGGTGCAAATCTTGAAAACTTAAAAATTATGGTTTTCTATGGTACTTACATCGCGTTTCATGTAATTCCAAGGAAAAATTCAGATAGTGGGAAATAGTTGCGTCAACACATTGTTTGATCCATAACTTAGCTCTTCCTTGGAAACAACTCGGCATACTCGGTAATTGACTATCAGGCTGTCATAGCTGTCAGTATTCCTTCATTCATTACGTCAGTACCGTTTCTCGTGGTTTTCGTGAAAATAAAAGAAAAAAATTGCAAAAAATCGTTAAGAAAGTAACAGTTGATTCGTCAAAGTAATGCACTTCCTTCGGCAGCCGTTACCACCTCAATTAAATTATTCATGGAAAACGAATTCGTAAAATGTAACACTTTTCTTATTTCCGAGGGTGTAATTATGTAATTTATTATATAACAACAAAAAAATAGTAATACGCATTCAGTTTCATTTAAATCAATGGAATTAGAAAAAGGATATGATGATTATTCGAAAAGAAATAATATAACGACGTTGTCTGCTTCGTGGACAGTTCCAACCACAAAGGAAGGTATTTAAAAAGTCTCATTAAAGAATTAGCTGTGAAAGCTTAAGATATTAAAACTATCAAATGATGTTCAGGCTCCTTGATCCTCCGAGACTTTGGCCAAGAGGCTGCGACTTCACTTTCGGGATCGAATTCAAAAGGCGGAACGCCCGATTCCGCATTTCCCACAACGACGAGTCCAAAATGTGAGACGCCGTCAGCAACTTCATCTGGAATGTACTTGAGGAAGTTACCGGAAAGATTGCAGAAGATGCAGAATGAAAAATGTCCGGAACTGACGGTGCAAATGTTTTTCGAATTTATGCGAACTGCTTATCAGGTGAACGACAGCTTCGAGGAATTGGCTACGACTCTCACGGCCAACAGCGAGATCGATTGGAACAAATTGGCCAAAAGCGATTTGAACTTGCAAGTAGAGGTCGGCGACGCGACGGCCTTGAGTCCAGGAAACCAAACGGAACCCGGAAACGAAGCTGCGGACAGAAGAATTGAAAGGGAAGTCGGTCCTGAGGTTTCCAAGCCGCCTGCAGTACATGAAAATAAATTACAAGATTCTTCGTTACTCGCCTCTCATGCCAGAGTGCGACGTGTAAATGCAAAAAAGGAGCATATTCAAAAACCAGCAAGCACTGCAATCACTTTCGCTCAGTCGCAGTTATTGGCAGCTGCACAAGGAGACACTTCGGATAGTTCGCGCGAAGGGCTACACTTGGTAGCAAGGAAAGATGATAATGATAAAGATAAAGAGAATCGCGAGCGTCCTCGAGAAGCTACAGGCACAGAGCTCACGACAAAGAAAGGAAAGACAGCAATGGCCGTACCCGTGCCCGACAGTAAGGAGCATTTGTTGTCCAAAATAATGAAGAAGAAGCTGAGTGACATCCTGCACGAGGGTCTTTTAGATTCCGTATTACCATATATGCTACCAAAGACTGTCGTTTCTCAGCCAATAATTAAAAAATCAATGGTCAATGTCGAAGTAAAGAAAGCTGCTTCTTCCGGTGTAATCCTCGAGAGCAAGACGGCCTCCGTACCCTTTAGTAAGGATAAAGAGAAAAATAAGCATTTAAAAAGATCTTTTGAGTAAGTATTTACAGTCTCCTTGTGCCAGCAGGCGAATTTCTCGGTTGTTACGAGCTGCTACCATAATGCATATGAATTTTTCTGTTTTCTTCTTTTTTTATCAATAGAAACGAAGTGGAAATTCATGTTTGCGACGAGGCCAAAAGCATAAAGAAAGACTTCCGGTGTCCTCAGAAGTTGCTGGTTCAGAAGATGTGTTATTTCGCCGATGTGACCGCCGGTCAAAAGTTGGAGGAGATGGACATTTCGGTTCACTGTGACATCGTGATATTTGATTGGCTGATGCGCTGGGTCAAAAAAGATATTATTAAAAAATCAGAGTGGCCGATTTTGGAGGCCAGTAACGTAATTCCAATAATGGTGTCTGCCTCGTTTTTACAAATGGAACCGCTCCTGGAGAACTGCCTTACATTCTGTCACGATAATATGACCGAAGTATTGAAAACATCTGCAATCTTAACTTGTTTAAACGATAATCTTCTTACTAGGTGCGCCTGAGTTTACCTCAAATATCAGATTCTTTTACTACCTGGACAGAATGAGCAAAGTCATTTATCGCTTTGCAGATTAGCTTCTTTATTCAGTAACATCGAAGTAGAAGCGATAAAGGACAAGAAGGATAAGATCCAAAGTCGATTATTTTGCAAATTGATTATATCGCTAGCGGATTCGAGTCCGGATAACAAAAGAGGGCATTATAGCTCCTTGTCGACACTCATAAAATGCGGCAAATGTGGTAAAAACGTGATTAAATCAGCTTCGGATTCTGTGCCTTGTGTCCCGAGTGCAATGAGTATCGACAGCAAAGGAGAACTTCACAGCATGCACACAAGGTACTGGTCAGAATCTATTGTAGCTACGGTCCATTGGACTTTCGACAGATTACATTTTTTAAATAGAATAATATAAATCCACAGGGACTCGACGTGGACGTTAAACGACTATATCGTCACTCTGCGAGGAGAATTGCGTTCTTGGCGTAAAGTCTACTGGCGATTATGGGCAGACTCTCATTTTTTGTTGTGTCGTCAGTGCGACACTTATTTTCCAATTCATCAGTTCGATTGGTGCTGCTACCATCCGGAAGTTCCACAATTCTTCGTCAACGAGCAACAGAGATCAACGCCGTTTCCGCTTGGAAGATATCCCTGCTGCAGTCAACGAGCATATAGATTCGAGACGTTGCCCAACAAAGAGGGATGTAGGTTCCGGGTAAGTAATTTGAGTTTCAGATTTCTTAAAGATTCGGCTGACTGATAATTTTCCATTGTTCGCCTAGGAACACGTGCCGGTAGTCTCATCCGACAAGGAAGTTAGCATTATGAACATCTTCGCTGGACACAGAGATATTATTTCACTGGATCCTCCTCAGTTGTTTTTCCCAGAAAAAATAACGCGACTGGTAGCGAGAGATCCTTCTCTTCAGCCGGGTAAATTGGCTTGCAAGGAGCCCATGTGGTGGGATGGGATAGAGCTGGTACCATCAAGACCTAAGCTGGGACTATTGGGTAAGTGTAACTGAAAGTAAATAAATAAAACGTTGCCTTTCCAGTCGATGGATGAGCTCTCTCTTGGGTCTAGGGAGAATCTGGGGAGGATCTGGTGCCAAGCAGCCTTGTCAAGCTTCAGATTCCTTGAAACCATCGCGAAAGCCGCGCCCGTTAAATTCTCAGGTGGCAGATGCTTCCTCGCCAAATTCTTCTGTTGCCGGCAGCGAAGAAGACGACGGGATAACAGGATGCGGCGATAGTAGCGCCGACGAGGAATCTTATAACAGCGAAGAATCTCGTGCCTGGTCGCCTTTAAAACACAATACAAAATTCAAACGAAAAGCCAGATATTATGCCGGGAATAAAAGAAGCGATAGCGTAAGATCCTGGAGTGCCAATTTAACGGTCCGCTACAACCAGGACAATCAGAGGGACTTTGAAGAGAGGGCATCGGCCCAGATGATATCGTTGCTCACGAAGAGGACCTCCATCGGATGTGGACTGATTCCAAAGATAAATTCACACGGCAAGCATCACGTGAATTCGTGGAATCACGCACAGCCACTCGGTATTGTATAAATCGAAATATGTATATTATATTAGAATTATAAAATATATAAGGCTACTGATCGAGTATCACATTTGTCTTCACATTACGGTCTACTAATTCACGAATCTTCTGCAGGTGGGACGTACATAAAGTTGGAGGCCGAGTTCCGAGAGCAGTTGGTTCAGTCGTACAAATTTAGAAATTCATCTCAAACCAAAGGATCAGGCCGTGTCAAATCATCGAAAATTTTCTAACGTGCCTGATGAGTTATGATGTCTCAATACCATTCGACAGGCACCTCTCGATATTGATTAATGGCTAAGCACATGCTCACTTAATGACTTCTTTAACAGAAACTTACAGTTCGACACTGTCATTGTGAAAATTGTCTTTATTGTATAACTGTTACATATTACTAATTGAAAATACGAATACTGTACTTGGCGAAAAACTCGGTATATTGGATTTTAGGATAGTAAGCGACTATATGAGAATCAGTGTGATTGATACACGGTAAAGAGCAATCTTTGGAAATATAATGATTTATTAAGCGATTCGTAGAATATACAGCTAGCAAGCGACGAAGATCAAAGTGGACGTCGACCGATCCTAAGTGCGTCCATCGGATCTTAGCAGCAAAATCTTTTCATCTCTTGCATACTAATTAGACGATTGGTCGTTAATTGATAATATACGATCTGGTATATTCGTGCTAAGATGTTCTAAAATCGATTATCATTAAAAGTTTTGCTACGCAGTCAATGATGATTGCGTCACTTGCAAGTTTCAAATAGCAAGGTAAAAAAATTCTGTAAACATTGCGTTATACCTACACGAAAATCTATTATGTATGCAATAAATAAAAAAAATAAGACAGAGAATTTGATTTTTCAATAAAAGATAATCTGGTTTTCCTACTCAAATGCCTTCGTACAAACACATTGTAATGGTATTGAAGTTGAATTTACAATACGTCAATTTCTTAGGTACAAATTATCATTAGGATATTCGTTACTACAATAATTCACTATATCAATAATGAGTCTTACATATTAGTGAATCCCAGCCAGCACACGTTATCTCGGTATGGCTAAGTACCATCTTTTTGCGTTCAAATATATTTAAAAGAAACGAAACATACAATGCACTATCTATTAAGTTGATGTGGGACTTCGTGACTGGGACGGCAAATTTCTTTACTTTTAATATATCGCGTATCGAAGATGCAATAAAGTGACTTTCATTGATATTACAGAGGAATAAGTTGATATTAATTCGTTTACGAAATAATTTACATTCTTTCCATCGAAAGCTAGTGGCCGTGTAAAACAATACGAAACAATGAGATTGTGCAGTAATCGTAAGATGATACTGGCCAGTACCTGGGGTCTTCAGCGGATTTCATGAAAGCTTTCGGTTACGCGTCGAGGAGTTGAGTGTCAAATTTAACAGAACCCAATTATTTAGTCTTACAGAAAGTAATCCGCTTGTGGCTTTTTACTGGGGATGCCTCTACTTTCCTGTGGCGCCGCTTCGAATATCGTAAAGTCCCTTTGCAGATGTTCATTTAGTTCTAATATGGCTGCTACGTTACCGCACCTGGAGGGAGTGGAATCAAAATATTTTATTTTAATTCAGTTCAAAGTTTAAATCTGCAATTAAAGCAATTAACTAAAATCATTTATAAAGCTGTACCTGTAACAGTAATTTGGGGCCGACCAGACCGTCAGTACAGTTTCATTGAAATGCCACTTGTAACCTTCCATAACCAACTGATGTGCTCTGCATATCATATCGATGTCATTCGCAGAATTAAATTGTGCTACAACATCACTACCAAATAAGTACCCAGCACCCCTGGGCGACACACCCCATCCCTGGGTGTCCTCTGGGTCAGACCACAATAAATCGCACATTGGGCCGTCGTGAGGTACCTATTCAATTATTACAATTTCTCAGTTATTCTATATTAATGTGAGTGTCTTCGTGATCGAACGAAACGTTTCTTAATCAAACTCACTTCTTGTTTCCTGTCGAGAGTACGAATTTGGTCCAACGTTTGGATGCTGGGCGAGAGTCCTCCATGAACGCAAAAGATTTTTCCATCGACAATGGCCGATAGTGATAAGTAATCGAAGATCTCAGTGCAATAGCGCCAAACTGTGATACTGCCATATTTACGTAGACATTCATCATAGAAACCGTAAACTTGTGTAATTTGTCGTGATTCGTGATTACCTCGTATTAGGGTGATTCTGTCAGGGTAACGAACCTGTAAATTGCGATAGGTTTATTTATTTGTTATTTCTTGACTCATATTGACACGTTTATAGGGTATAATTACCTTAAGCGCAAGAAGAAGGAGGAATGTTTCAACGCTATAAAATCCTCTATCAACGAAATCTCCCATGAATAAATAATTCGTCTCTGGGACGTCACCACCAACTTTAAATAACTCTTTTAGATCATAAAACTGACCATGAATGTCTCCGCATACCTAGTTCAATGTGAGATATTAAAATTTTATATTTTCATACTGAAATAATATTAATGCAACAAATTAGATTATTGTAAAGTAACTCACCGTAACAGGAGAATCAACCCGCTGGACATTACTCTCTTCTATAAGAATCTCGCGAGCCTTTGCACAAAGGGCTTTTACTTCTGCTTCCTTAATAATTTCACATTTCTTTAATTGTTCGATCTGCCGATCCAAATCACTGGAATCGGACATGACGACAGATGTACCTTTTAGCTTGGGCTGAAATCATAATAATACATATCAGTCAGCTTCATCATGCAGCATAATAACATCAGTTTTGAGCTTTCAAATAATCTAAGATAAAGGGATTTAGAACAAGTTTGTGATGGAAGATCAGATATAACGACACAATATTAAGAAATTTCATTATAGAAAAATTTATATATACTCGCTACTGCTTCTGAATAGTTTGCATAATTTTGAAATTTACACCAGAAGAGCAGAATGTGCTCATTACATTTCACAGTAATGTGGTTATACATATAGAAAGATGAGACCGAGCAAGGTTATCAAATTTTTATGCTGCCTTGCAATAACCATGTTATATTATTATATGCATATAAATACTTAATTGATCAAAACAAAAAACTGATCAAATAGTGTAAAAGAAATTACTTTATTAAATAGTAATTTGGATAGTTGCTAGCCTCTGAGCAGTAACTCGTCAGATAGAAAAATGTATAATATTATAGAAAAAGCTCTAGGCAAATAAGCAATTGAGTTCTACGTGAATATCCTTAGCATGCAAAGATTGTTATTTACCATACCAGTTAAAAAGAATACGTTTTGAGGGACCAAAAAACACTTCGTTCCACTAAAATTAAGTGTTTAGAACGCACGTCGCTACAAGCTTCTGCCGGTCGCCATTAACATCCGACATATTTGGAGCATCGCGCGCGTCTTTTGCCGCGGTTAAATTCAAATTAATCTTTTCACAATAAGGTTTCTCCAATATTTTTTCGTAATTATAATGGTAATAGTAATAAAGACGCTACATTTATTTAATGCAAGTGGAATCCGATCATGGTTAAAAATCATGATGCGATTTCAAACAGAAAAAATAGGACAAATTGAATTTATCTTTTAATCTTACCTAATTTTTTAATATTCAAATTAGCGTATGCTTGCTTTCTCATTAGTCGATTAGACTTCTAAAGGATAAGGTTTTAGGTCATAATAATTTAAATTTGTGTAAAAACTTCAATTTAAAAAAGTTGGTATTTTTCAATACAAAGTGAGAAGTATATTATCAAGGTTCAACGTTGGGAAAACTGTTGACTAGTGTTGTAGAATGATTTTGCAAGCGCAAGGCATTTCGGGTAGCATCCGAAGCTCCCTAGTTCGGCGCCTCTTCAAGGCTTTAAGGCTTGGAGTTGCATTCGTCTGGCTGTGCGGCTGTCATCATCGTTCGTCGACGGGTGTTTCCAGGTTAACAGTGTCGTCGCCGTCCCATTTCCGACCGGAAAGAAACATCTATAATCAGTGTATTGTGAAGGTACCATTTCTGTGGTGTGCTGCGTCGTTGCTTTCCGGTTCCCTTGGAATTACACGAAATTTTAATCGGAGATGGGAAACTTCCACACTTGCGGCCCGAACGAAGCGCTCGTCGTATCAGGTAGGAAAGCATATTTCATTTTTCCTTTACTTTATTCATTTTATAATAATACCGTGCATGGAATGATTTATGCAATTAAACAATCATTTTCAGTAGTTAATTATCTTAAAATAGTTAAGTTGGAATGATGTCATTTGTCAAGGTTACACGCCAGTTTATACCGGCTTTTTTTACGCAACGGATGCAATCCAAAGCTTATGGCCGGTTGTTGTTTTAACACATATTTTTCCTTGTTTAAATTTAAGATGATGTCAATCAAAAAATAAATACGTAATTCAATCGTTTTCCTATGTTAAGAGCATGTACTTTTTATTAGACTCAATAGCAGATTTTTCTTTTCAACATTGAGTAATGATTGATAATTTAAGTATTACATTTAAAGGCTTCGGTATCATGTATGACCAAAAACCAACAACTATACGTCATGTAGTATATGAATAGTTTATTGAATCGATAGTCATATGTTTTGTGTAATTGCTGCTATATCTATTTTGACATGAGTTACATTAGATTTCCCCAAACAATATTCCATGGATTTAGTATATTATTTCTCCTATATTAATTTTTCTGTGAATCTTTAATACTTCATAAATGATCGTAATTGTCTTTTTAGGAGCAGTCTATATCGCCACATAGTGAATAATATTTTAGATACCCATTTGTCAAGCTATCGTAGTTTTGAAAGATGAAAATTATGTTCATTCATTATTTTTTATACACATAGAATACACTTTTTATCAGATATAATATAAATAGGTTATTAACCATAATAAACTAGTCTCAAAATATTTTTCTCATATATTTTAGTTTGCTTAAGTATAATTTTGGCATGTTTTAGAACATTTGAAATTCGATGTTTATAACCTGATGTAGAGAAATACTAGTTAAATTTTATATTGCTGTATGGAAAAACCTTTATTACTTATAATTCGCTATATTAGCAATTGTTTTGAAGATTGTTTTTTTTTTTTTAGTTTTTATTGTAACTTTGTTGTTGAATTATATAAAACTAAATATATATGTTTGGTTATCACATGTTTCAGATATGAATTTTATATTAACTTATCAGAATTTGCACGATACATTTGGCCAAGCAACAGTAAAGATTAATTTAAGAATTGTTGCATATGATGTATATTTGTTTACATAACTTCCATTAAATACTAGCGTTAGGTTTCAAAACATTTTAAAAAAGATAAAGTCATATGTATGAAAAGGCTTATACATAATTTGACATGCAATTATCTTAAAATTAAAATGTTCGTATCTTTAATTTGATAACCCTTTTTTTTTAAATAAATTTTTCCAGCATATATTTATATTTTTCGATTTTTTTCATTTGTGTGACTTGCGTAACATTTGATTTTTACAACACATATACTTTGTAGCTTTGAGAAAAAAGTGAGACTTGGAAGTACAGTCAGAGGTTTTGTTCTTAATACTACAAGTTTAGTATAGCAAAAAGCATGTTTCATTTGATATGATCTGTAACGACTTTGGTAGTAACAGCTCAGATCAATTAGGTATAAATATTGTTCAAATATTACGCAAGTTCACACATTGCTCCTTCATTCCATTGTATATCATAATTTCCTACAGTTATTATTTCAAAATACTTGGTAAACCTTCCCCCTTATTTAATATATATGATTGTGTATAAAAAAGAAGTTGGTAAGTTACACTTTTAGTACTCGATATAATTTTACAATATCATTGAATACGCATCATATTTAGTAGATGATTACAAGGGACATTTAAAAATATTTGCATGTATTATCACTGGAGGAGCAATTAGGTTAAAAGATTTTCATATTATTGCCTCTTCTTATTTTTGGATATTTACTGTTTACTGTGCGGAAAAATCCTGTAATCTATCTTATCGTCTTGCACTATTCGATGATAGTTAAGGCGGTAGGATTGTTTTCTATAATATAAATTTTGTTCGCGAATAAACATCATAACTACGCCATTCTCAAAATTATTTGCTACACAGCAAATCGATTGAGCCACAAACATATTCATTCTTTAATTTTCATACTCAAGTATATCTCTTTGTATCTGCGTATTGCGTTATTGACACTGCGTCAATCTCAGAAACGAGACGGTCAATATTTTTGAAACTTTGCATGCACGAAAGATATTATATTCTAGAACGGTTAGTTGGATTTGTTTTGATAGCTGTAACTCTTTCATAAACCGTATTCGTAGTACGACCTCATAACGTATATGAATAAGAAGGACCTCGTGTGCGTTCGTCGTGATGCAAGCTCAGCCAGTCTGTTACTGCGACGGAATTACTATCCCCGTTAGGAGCGCATGGGCGTTATTCATTGTCAGACATGACGCCCAACTGGCGTCGCCTGTTATTTATTCGGGTTAGTCTCACGCATCGTTCATAGGTCGTAAAGTTAATTAATGAGGGTTATGTGCGAATTATCGTTACATAACATTTTTTTTTTTTTTTCGATGCGTACTAAGAATTTATGCCCTTCCCCGTTATCAGTTTCCTTTTTATATGACTCCGTACGGAGAATTATGCCTATTGAATGTATAAAAATGATTTCTTACGGTATGCAGTATTAATTAAAGAAAAGAAACTGTATTCGTACCATAATATATAGCTACCTAGTATAGAGTGCTTCTAAACTTGTTTTACGGTGATAATGGCTGAGCTGAATTTGATCGAAGGATGAAAATTTGTCTCAGGGACATCCTTGATTAAAAACAATGTCTTAACGAATTTTACAGGGAAGCGCGCGAATCCCCAAACCTCGCCCTAGCGTAGTAGACACCATTCGTTTGGTATGGCGTCTCATTCTAATCTCCGAAGGTCACTGATTAAATGATTCACGTGATCTGGTTCTAAAAAAAAACATAAGAGTCTTCACGAAGTGGGGCGCGTGAGAGCTGGATCGAGAGATATTTTTGGAATGCGGGTGTATTCAAACATGATTATTGGATCAATTGGCGAGCGTGAAAGAAAAAAAATGGGGAAAAAAAGGAAGAAACAAGACAAGAAAGTGAACGTAAAATTGGTGTATTCGTGCATCGTAACTTTTTGTTTTTGTCGATTTGCCTTGATAATGTTTTGTCTCTTACGTCGACGTGTGAATCTGAAAGAATGTGGGGTGCGGCGATGAGTCACTTGCAAACAATATAGGGTTGTGCATAGGATGTGCGTGTGCGTGTGCGTGTGCGTCAGTAGGCCACCCTTGAGTCTTGGGGCGGGTGGGTAGAAAGTGCTATGGTATCCATTGTTCCGGTTCCCCCCGGGGATCCCGTAGCCAGATAGACCACGTAAAATGAATACCGAGGGTATCCTCGCGTTTCTACTCGTGACGAAGGCAGGGCGGCTAAATACGTATACACAGTATGTAACGTAGAGGGATCAATCGATATTTCATTCCTTTATGAAAATTGTCTATTGCTTCGGCAGCAGGACTTTTTTCATATTTAATGATTTAAAGAATTTAGGGGTCGCGATTGTGAATTCGTGGAATAAGAGAGAAACCGGATTTTAGGCTGACTTTTTGAGGACTCCCCTTGGGCGGACACAACAGCTGCGGAAACAACCCTTCGGGGTTGAGACCCTTGGACTGCTTGGTTCTGTGACGTCATTTTTTCGTACTTTCCGGAACTTTCTGTGCTCAATCCTTTCAAAGGATTAGAAAGTCTGAGATTCTTCTTTTTTTTTTTCCTATGTATTTATTAAAAACTTGTAAAACACAATTGGTGCGAACTCTGTACAAAATAAATGTAAAATGGTTTGTATGCTTAAATTATTATTACGTAAACTAAAAATTAAGAAAATTAACGGCGAGGCATGTGCATGCAATTTTATGGCATGCAAGATGATTACATTTGAATATTGATGATAACGATAACTCACAATACGCACGCATATTGACATTGCTATACGAATGAGGGAAGGTAAACAGCCAAAAATATCGTATAGAAAATATTGAAATGATTAATTAGATTAGTCCTCGCTCAGACGGTGTTATTTATCTTGCTCTTGTTTCGATTGCATCAGATAGTCGATTTTCTGATTTCTTTTTCGCTGCGCCATCCCACGTTTCCTTAACGAGATCAGCTGCTTTTTCGCCAATCATGTAGATGGCAGCATTGACGTGTCCAGTCGGTATGGCGGGCATGATCGAAGCATCGGCAACCCGTAGCCTCTCGATGCCGTAAACTCTTAGACTAGGGTCGACGACAGCGTCGGGATCGGTTTCCGGTCCCATTTTGGCAGTTCCGATTTCATGGTTCATCATGGAGGGCAAATGCTTTATTGCGCAACGCCAGTAATCGTCGGAGCCAAATTCGAGCTGTTGGCATCCGGGAATCTTAATGTCGTGAATTCTGCTGCCGTAGGCCTGGAAGGGCTCGGTAAGGGATACGTTAATGGCGTGCTTGACACCCTCGAGAAGAATCTCAAGGTCGGCAGGATGCGTCAAGAAGTTGGGCTGCATGATGGGCCAGTGAAACGGGTCCTTGGACTTGAGGGTGAGACGACCGACGCTTCTGGGATTCTGGAGGATTGGCCAAATGGACCAGGCGTCTTTATTCTCAATGGGCTTGTAGACGGTGTTGTAGAGTTCATCCGAAATTCCCAGAGCTCTCCTGAGCGTGACGCCATTGTCGGAATGCAGGGATCCGGATGCGAAGAGCAGCTCGACGTCTGGTCTAGGATCCGGAGCGTATTTGGTTCTCACGAAGGCCAGCGCCTCGGCGCCACCGGGTATCGACGCCGGGCCGCTCCTCTCGAAGATGTACTGAAGCAGGACGCTGGGACTGGCTATCCTGCTTTGTAGCAAGGTCACGCTCTGATTGACCATAAAGGTCAGACCCAGGAACCCAATGTGCTCGTACATGTTGTAGCCAACTTTGGAGTCCTTGATCACCTCTATTCCCAACTCGCTCAGGTGATCCTTTGGACCGATTCCTGAGAGCATCAGCAACTTGGCCGTGTCTATAGTCCCAGCCGACAGGATCACCTCTTTCGAGCATCGCACCTTGTACCACTTCCTGTCCTTCACGTACTTGACGCCGTAGGCTCGCTTGGCCTTGTCTATGAGTATTTCCGTAACACGCGCCCCCGTCACGATCTCCAAGTTTCCTCTCTTTTCGCTGAGATAGGCCTTCGCCGCGCTGCATCTGCTACCTCTGTCCATGTTCGCTTGGATATACGAGAAGCCTATCTGCTCCTGCCCGTTGTAGTCCAATATCTCGTAGCCGAGCCTTTTTCCGGCTTTTAAAAAGACTTTCGACAACTCCGAATGATACGGCACGTATTCCACGCAGAGCTTTCCATCCCGACCGTGATACCTGCTGTCGTTTATGCCTGAAATTAAAGAATCATTTTCGAATCTCGAATGATAAAAATACCTCGAGTAAGCATCCAATCACCTGGGACATTGAATCTTTCGCTCTTCTTGAAATACGGCAAAACTTCCTCGTAGGACCAGCCGGTATTTCCGAGCTCGGCCCAGTGGTCGTAGTCCAGCTTATTGCCCCGGGTGTGGATCATGTAATTGAGGGTGCTGGTGCCGCCTAGGGACTTTCCCCTGGGCCACGAGCACTGCCGGTTATTCATCCCTAGACATGCGTTCTTCTGCGGCTCCACTTTGTATCCCCAGTTGTAATCGGTCAGCTGGAAGTAGCTTACCAGGACCGGGATCTGGTTCAGGATTCCCTCGGAATTTCCTGCTTCCAATAGAAGGACCTTCCATTTTTTATTTTCCGAAAGACGATTCGCCAGCACGGATCCTGCCGAACCTGCTCCTACCACGATGAAGTCGTACTTTGCTGGGTTTGGATCGAATAGAGTCATCAGCTCGTCGTTTGCATTTCTGTAGCTTCTTATCAGATTGAAAAGTGTCTCCGCTCTTACTGGCTGGATGATCGTCACCGCTAGTATTCCCAGTAGTACCAAAACTCTTACAGCCTTTGCCATTTTTTCTTTTACTGTAATTGCAAACAATTTCAAGTTATTTCATAGATTACTTAAGACTCAGCAAAAAAATCTTTTTCACTCATTTTACGTAATTATCTATATCAGGTCTTGTGCCGATCATTTAGACCCCCACTTCAGTGCTACCCATTATCTTGGTCTTCCGATATCAACCGAGTTTTCTTTTTCTTTCTTGCGCCGCATTGTACCGGGTTACTGGATCGATGTTACGGCTTAGCGTATATGTATGTATACATTGCGCAATATATCGATCGATATAAAAATTTCTCCTTACATCTACGCGTATTCACTTTCACTGCACTTCATTCATAAGGTTAACCCAGTCCTTGCCATCCATATTTATGATTAATAGTTCATTATGCCCAAGAATTGCGATATTACTTAAGATTACGAAACACCATTACACTTATGCCTGGTTATTGATAAGAATAAAGATAATTATATGAAAAGTACAAAGAGACAATGGATATTTGAGAATTTTAGCGTTACATACGAAAAATTGTGCGATACAAAATTGAAATTAATATTCGACTCTTTTCAATTTTCAAAGTTAATATAATCATTGTCATCGATAGAATGATATGGGATAAGTATAATTAAATTTGTGGTTCTGGGAGTCGCTTGGCATGTTGTTAAGCTAATAAAGTTTATCAAGGGCAACTGGTAATAGCATCTTGTAGACTTACTGACCTGCCTTTGGAAGTTTCTGCGCGGCTTCCAAGGATGCCGAGTTTTCGCAATTTGGAACCGCGAAGGAAATGCGCTCTGCGCGCCTGACGGCCGCTGACTGCTGCTCGTTGCTCTCGAGAACTCAACTCGAGAAACGACGCTTTCACGAGATATTCACGTAATGGTTCTCCATTATTTCTATACCTGACACGCGGCCGGGTCCCTTCTTCTTCATCCGTGTCTTTACCTGCTCTGACTGACCAGTTGTGTTATTAAAATTTTTACAAGTCTCCCCCCCCCCCCCCCTCGCCCCCTCGCCCCTTCCCCTGCCCGCGCCTCACGATGCACTCGGCTATTCACCTTACGATTTTTTGATATTCTCTCACACTGTGCCGAAGGATTGACGTCTTTAGTTTTTATTGAAATTCAAATTCAAGTTTTTTTCTTTTTTTACATAACATTGAATTGCAGATTCTGGTTGGGAGGATCGCATGGTTCTCTTGGGACAGGATTCACTTTCTCATTGTCAGATAAAATCTGTTGGACGTGCGTGACACCGGAAGGCTGGGAGGGCTGATCTCACTGGGAAAGCTCGCAATTTTCTGGGTCATTCTTAGCAAAGGAATTTCCTTTGGTCGTTCTTTAGCATTTTCAGCCAGTTAAATGACGGAAAGAATTTTCTTCTTCCGGGAGGATAAAATAAGAACGGAAGACCGATTTCATGTGTAATTCTAGGTCTTTGAAACTTTTCGTTTTTCTCTTATTCATGCTACTCGTGCTTTCTTTTCTTACTTCCTTATAGAACTATTATACCATTGAATTTATGTTAGCGAACGCAAGTTTCAATTGATGGAAGTGCGACGTACGAACAGTCGGATCCTCGACTGTTAAAATAGCCTCTCGGACTTTCACAGCTCTCAGCTGGTATAGTGTGAACGTGCATAGTATCTAGGTGGTATGGTCCAACCAATCATTGGGAGATTAAAGTATTACAAACTGCGGCTTTCGGCATTTCACGTAATCATACACGTTTTTCTCATTAATCGTATCATTAGGTTTCATTAATTCGAAAAAACTATTCAATAGAAGACAATTTTCTTTACGAGTGTCCAGTAGAATTTCAGCTGAAATTTATTAATTATCATCTACGATGATATTGATTGCATATATAAATATTAATTATAATTTTATTAACATTCAAACTAATTTATATATTTATTCAGTACGATTTTAAATTTCGTGAAAAACAAATATTTTTCATTTATCCAAAATATATATATGTATGTATATATTAACATACTAGACGTATAGGAAAAATAGTAAAAAGTTATATATCCGATAGATCTTTCAAATATGTTTTCTTTTTATATTTAGATTATATAATATGCATATGTATAGTCTTGGAGGATGGGGGGGGGTTAAGGACGTGTATTTCTGAAGATGTGACGCGCTAGTTGATTCTTATCAAACAGTTATCCTAGTACACGATAACGGCCATAATGGACCCCCGATTCTTCGCAGTATGTAGAAAGTTCAGTACGGTCACTGTCGCCACGCGTGTAAACATAACGATCGCGTAAGAGACGATCGGTTATCCGCGGGAGTCGCTGCGATTTCGCCTCGTCATGACTTTCACCAGGAAATTTTCGACTCTTTAGCGGCAAAGAATTTAGTTGCAGAAGTTCCCACGCGATCTGGAGATTCGATCCAATAATACAATATATATATCATAATAATCACAGATCTGCATGCTTCATCGAGATAACATCCTTTAATTAGAGTAAAGTCAGACGCGAGTTATATTTGGAATCAAAGAAAACAAACAGTCGCAAAATAAGAACCATTGCGAGCGAAAGGTTGACGGATTAGATTAATGCATAGATACAGATTCCCTAGCGAACGAGAATCATGTATCCTTGATCCAGTTGTGCAACAAGGTGATGCAGTTTTTTTAAAATTTATCCCAGTTGCATTATTTCATTTGCTTTTTCACAGAGGAAGCTATGTGACGATGGACAATTTGTTTTCAAGATTTTCATTTCACGATGTTCAAAATGTGCCAAAACGTCGGGAAAACAGATTTGGTGAGAACGTCCGCGCGCGTGCGCGTGTGGCCAATGGCCCCTTCAAAATTCAAATGCTTATAACTCGAGAACGGTTTTAGCTGCAGCCCCGAATTTTCCAGGCATGTGTGGCTTTATAATCCTTTCGTTAGCTATAATTTTCGTCATTATTCAAGCTGCGGTTCGGATTTTATGTTGTTTTCAATTTTCCAAAAAAAGGGAATTATCGCTCTAGCGATCGCAAATTTTGTGATACTCGGGTAGACAGTTCTTGACGAAGAGATTTGTATCCAAGATTGATTAGTATTGCACTTGGGCCGAATCCATCGAGAAGTTTTGATTTTATGATATTTTGAACTTTTCGAAAAATTCTCTCGGTAACTTTGACCGATTTGGTTCCAACTTTCCAAAAGTATAAAACATCATTCAGCCGTGATATGTATCAAATTTGGCACTCGCGTTAAACAAACCGCAAGTTCAAACTTCCAATTTGCTTCCTTCGAATCGTAAATAGTAAACGAAGATTCATCTATGAGGAAGTCAAAAATTAAAAAAAAATGAAAATGCTTCCTGATTTAGGGATTTCGTTTTTTTGTCATTTTACATTTTTCTAGGGCTTGTTCAATTTATTCGTTCGCTGAAATGAGAAATTAAAATTAACATCAAACCGGATATTGTGGACGCGTATGGTTGCTGTACGTGTAACTGAATAATTCCTCTAGGACTTTAGTAAATAAAGACGATTTTGAAACACAAGTCTTCCTGATGGAATTAGACGACGCGCTGATAATTAGCATCACGATAGGCTATCGTGGCGAGCATGACGATTGCACGTTGTTCTTGTGTCATTAAGTGGAATTAGAGGCGATAACGATATCATTGTTTATTATACACCTGTAATAACTATGTCTGACGGGATTTCTGCTTTGTTGCAGACGTGTAATTGCAACATTTTTTTAAGATGATCTTTTTTTGGCTCATGCTAAAATTTTGAACGTTACTTATATTTATGGGCAATTTGGCTTATAGCACTCGCCTACAGGTGGGCAACCTGCGAAGCAGAGGAGCACGTGTCCGGGCGGTTGCCTACTGCGAGGCGCAGTTGGTACGTGGTTTGCACGTGGTTAGTCCGTCCTGTATCTAACAATTTTTACTCTAAGCATTCGGTGATAATGTTAAAAATATTTAAATTCTCCGATTGTTCGTCGACGTCCATTCCTTTTCCTGGGTACCAGCCCACGCTGCCATCATATTTCCATGGGCTCTTCTCTCCCGAAGAATCCTTCCTCAAGAAATGGGTATTCCATCGGCTTCAGTCGATAAAGTCATTATTCGATTTAATTGTTTTCACTGAATTTCGTACAGCACGATAACGCAACAACCTCAGTGTCTCTCGTAGCTATAATTGTTGTGGCCGAGCAGTGGCAATGGTACCAGGCTTAGATTCGACATTGTAATATTACACGGTATTTATACATACAGACACAAAAACGCAACCCGATTTCCCTTGCGATTTCACTTGAAGGATTTGTATGCGAAAACACATTGTCACCGAATGTCAACGAAAACAACATTCGGTGAGACGTGTGCTGAATTACTGACATCTCAACGTTCATTGCTGATCTCATCTTGGCTATGATCATGGAAGTGGATCCGTGGGATAACCCCAGTCCTGCTTGACCATGTCTGCCAACTTTTCGGCTATCATGTAAGTTGGTACATTTATATGGCCCGATGGAATCTCGGGCATTATAGACGCATCCGCGACTCGAAGTCCACCGATACCGATCACCTGAAACATATCGAGACAAGAGATGTCTTAGGGCGAATCCTGCCAAACGAGGAGTCAGCGAATTGAACCTCTGACGCAAGAAAATTGATTAGGGGATAATAAATAATTAGTATTGACATCGATTAAAGATACCTGTAGTCTCGGGTTAACAACAGCGCTGGGATCTTTCTCAGCTGCCATTTTGCAGGTACCAGAATAATGGTAGATGTTCAGGGTCAAAGTGCGAAGTGCACATTCCCAATAGAGATCCGAGCCATACTTGTGCTTCCGGCAGAGCGGATGTACAAAGTCAATCAATCGGGAGCCGAGTCTGCGCATCGCGCGGGTTTTGCTCAAAGCTATGGTGGCCCTGATCCCAGCCGTGAGGACCCTGACATCATCAGGATCATCCATGTAGTTCGCTATGATCCTGGGCTTGCTGAAGATGCTCTTGTCCCTTAGAAGTATCCGACCGCGACTTTTGGGTCTGAGGATCATCGGCGCGACCATCCACGAGTGATGTCCTTCGTAGTTGGCAAAAGTTGCTTTCCATAAATCGTCACTTATACCAATCCCATAGTGCAACGATGGATCGGAAATAGGAGAGGCACCGATAAACAAGAGTTCCAGGTCAGGATAATCTTCTGTAACCGGCGGCCTGCTACTCACGTCCAGGAAGGCCAGAGCTTCGCAGCCTCCCGGTACAGACAAGGGACCAGTTCTTGTATTGAGATAATCCCGCATATACGGATTCAATGGATTTATTATGTCCTCGGTCAAAATCGATATCGGTTTATCGATTAGGAAGATCAATCCGCCGTAGGCTATGTGATCCTGAAAATTTTCACCCACCGGAGCGTCCTGGACTGGCTCTATGCCCATCTCCCGAAGATGAGCCTTGGGACCTACCCCCGACAACATCAACAACTGAGGCGATCCTATCGCGCCTGCGCACAAGATCACTTCCTTCTTCGCTCTCACGACTACTTCTCTCCGCTGCTTGAAGAACCTTACGCCGTAGGCTCTCTTGGTTCGTTTGTCTATTAGAATTTCACTGACTAGGCTGTTCTTGGTCACGAAGAGGTTCTTCCTGTTCCTCGCCGGATGCAGGTAAGCCTTGTTACTGCTCATGCGCATACCGTTCTTCGTGGTCGTTTGAAGATAGGAGAATCCAGTCTGCTTCCTACCGTTGTAGTCGAGGATCTTGAATCCCGCCTCGACGCCAGCTTCCAGGAAACTCTCGGCAGCAGGTGTGTGATAAGGGATGTAATCGATATTTACAGGTCCATGTGTATTGTGCATTTCCCTATCCTGTCGAAATCCTGGAATTGCCAGAGTTTCCAGTTTCTTGAAGTACGGCAAGACTTGGTCATAGGACCAGCCGTAATTCCCGAGCTCAGCCCAGCGATCGTAATCCTTGGGGTTGCCCCTCGTCGCTATCATGTAATTGAGGACGCTACTTCCGCCCATGACCTTTCCCCGTGGCAGGTTGCAGCTGCGATTCTTCATCCCCAGGCAATACTTGTTCGACGGTTCGGCCTGGTATTTCCAGTTGAGCTCGTCGCTGAACTGAAGGTAGTTCACCAGAAGAGGAACATCCATCACCAGATTCTCATCCCCTCCAGCCTCGATCAGGAGGACGCTGACGTCCGGAATCTCGGAGAGTCTAGAGGCGACTGTTGCACCAGCAGTTCCGGCTCCGATCACCACGAAGTCGTATTCCGTGAACGAAGTTGGCGTCGTGTCTCTCGTTTCTTCATTCCTGAACTTGACGCCCTCTAGGAGGAAGTTGGCGATTCCACGGGGCAGACGCTCCAGGCTCTCCAGGAGTGGCGTCTTCTCCGGATTGTTTCCATAGAGGCTAAAGGAAAACGGCGCACTCACATCACTTCCGAAAGTCAGGACGGCGAACGCAGCCAACCGGAGGATCCTCAAAGAGAATCCCCGTCCAGGCACCCTGGAGCCGCCGCGCATTTTCCACCTCTGTCCAGCCTCGTCTGTTCGATGCGGTCGAACGATCAAGTCGACGTTGTTATACCTTCTGCCGATGACTCTGTTGCATGCATATATAGGCATCTCGTACACGTGATTATTCATTATCTTACGTCATTTAGGAATTCTCTTTTTGCATCCTATGGATATTCGGGCTGCGTATGAAAATTTACGTTTTCGTTCAGGAGGCTACGTTGACGGATCTTCCGAGCAACTTAAAGTTCCTATTCTACTTTGCCGGTCAAAAAGTCGCTGACTTTCGGGATTTTTTTTAACAGAACGATAAGTGCTATCGGATGCAATTTTTTATTCGAAAACACATTCTTTAAAGAGGAAAAAGGTTTTTTAAATTAAAAGTTTACAAAATTAAACGTAGATGGCGTTGCGCGGAGCTCCTTCAAAAATTCGTTTCTGTTGGCCCAGATGATTCCGATGGTTTTACCAGAATTAAGACTAAATAAAAAAATGGCAAAATTACTAGAGTATGACAAAAAACCGGTCAACAATATTCATCAACAACACGAAGAACAATATTCGTAGAATGTAACTCGAATTGAAAATAATTATAGACACAAAAGAATTGGTAAGGGGATCATTTAATCGTCTCGAATTATTTATCAATGTCAGTAATACCATTATAATTACACAATTCGAAGGAATTAGTGGATAATCAGTCGAGCTGAGAAAAAAATTTTGTAGTCACGTAATTACCAAAAGTAATATTATATCTGAAGATTTAATTTGTTTTTTCAAAATTAGATTCAGCAAAAAAATTTCAACAGTCGTGCCACGATATTACGATTGTCATTATAGATCTGTAACATCGTAATAACATGGTATCTATGAGTTTCATGCTTCGTAAAATCAATTATGTTTTACAGTCCGTCACTGATATTCGTAGTTTGTCGATAATCAAATTTTTCGAATTTATCGCTTCAGACGAATCCTCGCGTTGCACAAGAATTTCATGATAATCGATCCGTGACTATCAGTAAGATTTCAGCATCGACTGATTTATTCTATTCGCGTTTACCGCTTACTCAATGTTTCAGTTCACCATTTTTATTACGGACGTCCTCATTTTCGGTTTACAAGTCAACACAACTTGGACGTACACGACATAGATAGTTTTAATCATTTTTTATAACCCTTATAAAACAACAGACGTAAATTAGATATTTTTACACGTTTTCGACTAGCTACACCTACTGCTCGTGAATCACTAATTTAGCGTCTCGCATGCGCGATATAATTTTTGGATTTTTTGACGTCACTTTATCACGTTTCACAACCATTAAACAAATTTTCACTTGCCACGAATAACCACGAATTGGGTCACTTTTAAAATTTTGGACTTGATTAATTCTTTTTCGATCGATACTCTGACTATTGGTAATCAATATGTTCACGAAAAAAAATGTCCCGAATTTGAGAGAATTGAGAAAGAAGGAAGAACGAGACTTTGTCACCGGTGGATATCGGTCTACTATGCGGAGGTAAATGAAATGCGAATCCTCAGGTTATGTAACAGTGCAGAGTCTTTAGAAGCTGATCGAGCATTTTTGCAATTTCCATATTACATATGACGATATGACAATAACAATTGTTTACTTATTTGTAGGAGTTTACAAACGCTAAGTGGAAATTTGCCATATTTTCAAATTGCTTCACTATAAGATTTACGTATTTTGAAGCTCTTCCTCCGCTTTTCGGAGGCGGTTCCCGCGGGTACTTTGGAGTCCCGTGGGCGACTGTTTCTACGAGTAAGAAATATATCTCGTTTATTGGGTTAGGTCAGGTTCACGCTAAGCTGAACTTCTCTTTCTGCCGGTTTCACCTTTATTGTTCTTAATTTTATTCTTCCCGTTGGTACTTCGACCAGTCACGTCTCTCTTCTCTCTCTCTCTCTCTCTCTCTCTCTCTCTCTCTCTCTGTCGACAATAACTCTTTCCATCTGCGTCTTCGAAATCGAATAATTCGCACGTTATGAAATCACCTGTAATCTTGGAAGCATCACACGCGATGGACTTGCCCTCGGAATACAAATGAATTACAGATTAACAATATTCAAAGTACAGTGACAATAGATTTCCTGAACGTAGCGCCGATGCAGCCTATAATTTACATAAGTCTTTATTCTCCCTACTTGCAATTGTTCGAGTGCAATTACGATTAGTCACTTTTTAATTAAATATAACTAATACGTGTTGCGTCCACCTCTTGATGCACCGTGTGCAGCAGGTCACTAGATCCGACTTTAAAGAAAGTCTATTGCGTCACCTTGATGGGGAATAGAAATAGAGAATTTTTTGATTTTTTTTCCAAAAATATTGCTAAACAGTCAACTTCAATTGCCAATTGATCGCTGATCGATATCGATGAATTTTTTGAATTTCCGTGCGATCCTTGTAATTTCATAATCAATATTCGTGCAGGTATTTAAAGTTGCGCGTAAATTGGCATTCGGTTCAGTGTCAATTAAGTCAATGACTTTGTCGACTTACAGTTAGTTGCATGAACGGATAATAAACTGGCCGCGAATCAGGGCGACGAGTGACGACAATTGATGTCTAATGACAGTGATGACATTTGCTCGTCACATTCTTAGAATCCAATACGACGCAACGTCATACATGGAAACAGCTGCAGCTGCATCTTTGCGCAACTCCCCTTGCTTTATTTTTTCAACTATATTTTGCGAGTAGACACTTGCAATAACTGTCTCTGATAGTTTCGAATTGTTATTCCCAGATAGGTTAAATAATGCAGGATAAGATAACAAGATCTTGAAATTGCGTCTGAGACGAATGGGGCCTCCATTTATTTACAATATTCAACAACTTTGGAGATTTTCCACTGCGAGCAAACTTGGCCTCGAGTCGCTGCAAATACCGTCACGGATGCCATGACGAATAAGTCGTCATTAGTTTTCGGCTTTTTGGAGAAAATCGGAGAAATTCCATGTCAGCAAGGAGCTAAAGAATGGCAGTCGGCAGCAGCTTTAAATACGATCTCGTTGATTATCCATCATGAAAGTGGATCCGTGGGACAGCCCCAGTCTTCCTTGACCATGTCTGCCAACTTTTCAGCTATCATGTAAATTGGTACAGTTAGGTGAGCCGCTGGAATTTCGGGTATTATAGATGCATCTGCCACTCGAAGTCCTTCGATACCGATCACCTGAAACATCAAGACTGTTAAAGGATGTCTTGGGGGGGGGGGGGGGTCTATCAGTGCGTAAAATAGAATTACAAAGTATTACTTTTAGCCTAGGATCAACAACGGCCGGCGTAGGACACGTGAAAATTGTCACCAACCGGAGCCTCCTGGATCGTCTCTATTCCCATTTCCTTAAGATGATCCTGAGGACCGACTCCCGAGAGCATCAGCAGCTGCGGCGATCCTATCGCGCCTGCGCACAAGATCACTTCCTTCCTTGCCAGAACCTTGATCTCTCTCAGTATCTTCCGAAACATGACGCCATAGGTCCTCTTGGTGAGTTTGTCTATTAAAAGCAGAGGATCCTGGAAGTTAATCCTCGGCTACGCGTCCTGTCTACTTGAATGTGGAACCGTGGACCCTGGTCGCCAGCTGGGATGACGTTACACCTTCTGCCGGAACTCTATTGAATGTATGCGATATATGCGTGTAGGCATACAAGTTACTTCGCGATATCCTGGTTCTGTATAGAATTCGATTTTTTTTTTTTCATTAATTTGGCCTTAATTACAACTTTTCTTCGTTGATCCTTGACACAACATCGTGCATCACGGATCTTTAGGAATTTTTTAATGTCATGCAATGAATGAAACGAAATTTTTATTTTCCTTAAGAAGCAATGTTACGTGGCCATCTGAATAATTATCTTTTAATTTTGTGGTACCTCGTTCTATATTATTCTTTACCTTTTGTTCTTTGCTCTTCATATTGCTATTGATTGACAATGAACCTCCGAGTGCAGCGAGGTAGCTGGTGCCCACCCGAACGCTCCTGCGAAGTCTCAGCTTTTGATTCGCAATGGCGTTGAAATCGGAAGTGATTAAAGTTGACCAATCAGGTAGGGACGTCGTTATCAGCCAGTTACACAGCGTCGAAAGATCTGAGTGAAACTGGCGTCAGTCTTCTTTTTTTAATCTCAACCCACCGCGAAGTTGCTGCATGTATGTGTGCATTAGTGTGTTCGATCATTATATGTTTTATAAGAGTTCGGGAATTTGACTCTCCGGCCATTGGTGCAATTATCAAAACACATGCAAAAATCCGGCTTAATGTTATTTTATTATTGAAAATGTTATTTCAGAGCCGCCTATTTATTCAGACAGGTAATGAAATTTGACGTATAATTGGTTTTTTGACGTAAGCCGTTACGGTGCTCGGAACGGAAGAGTCGCGGCATGCTCGATGCTTCGTTCCGTGATCCGTGAATTACGAAGACCCTAGTTACCGTGTTCCGTATCGTTCCTATGCACGGAAAGTAGTCAAAATCATAGAGATTCAGTAAACGCTCGGTTTTAAAAACGATTTTCTCCTTCTTAATTGGAGATTAAATTTCGTTATTCAAAAGAGTTTTTAAGTTGCCAAATTCGATGATTAATCCTAGAACGGTATACGTGGGTCACACATACCCATAGCATTTCGTTCGATCGATGTAGGTACGAATTGAGGGGATTTCGCTGAATCCTGTTGGGGCGGGGGGGGGGGGGGGGTGAGACAACTTGTAAGCGTTTTGTGAGTCGATAGAGACGGCAGGCGAGGCCAGTTTTAAAGTCTGGCGTTTCGAATCCTCGTTTTTTTTTTTTTTTTTTCAAAAATTATAATGACTGCAAGCTACAGTTGCAGCACGTTCCGTCGATCGGGTACCACGTACCCATGTGCATTAGTAAGGGTAAAAAAAGTAGCCCCCCGTTCTAGGGGTCAATTATATTTTTTCGAATTTGCATAATAGGCGGCCAACTTGAAAGAAGTTAAAAAAATTGTACAAACAAAAGCTTGAGTCTCTCTTAACGTCATTCGGTAATTATCAAGATCCTCAGGAACACCTTATCCTGGTTTCCAAGAACTTTCAGTGCTGAACGATACGATGAACTCGCGATAATTCAAGAGAACGCAAACACGTCTACCCCCGGCCGGGGGGGGGGGGGGGGGGGGGGGGGGGGGGGGGGGGGGGGGGGGGGGGGGGGGGGGGGGGGGGG
>JASANN010000463.1:64767-81856 GCA_031762395.1 Calameuta pygmaea
TATACCCCCTGACGGGGCCCCCCCCCCCCCCCCCCGTGAGTCAAAGCTACAGATTTGCAAAGTCGCGCAGCTTCTCAGGAGGCGCACTTCAATATAGTCGCCCTAGTTCAACCAGATTCGCCTCTAGATCTGCCACCTCAGCACACGCTCGCGCTCGTCACTCGTCTTGACCATCTCGATCCTTGATATCTTTTATAGCTTCTCTGATCACTGCAGTGTTATGTTCGACAAGTGCTAATCACGTCTACTTTTACTCCCCCTGCCCCCTGCCCCCTCTACTCCGCAAGTCGTACGAGGCTCCGTGCCATCGACGCAACCCTCTGTCGACCTGATCATCTCCGAACCGCGATCACGGTCAGCCAATCGCCAGGATGCGTCCTGTGGTCCAGATGATTATTTCTCCTTAGAAGCGCTCCGGCAAAGCTTCGTAGCTGGAATCTTTCGGTCCTGGATACTTTTGGACAGTTCACTTGAATCTTTTCAGATCCGTTTGACGATGCCAAAATGAAGAGAAACATTCGCGGTCACGACTTGCGACAGATTTAAAATTTTGATGTCACTTTACATGTTCAGATCCACGTCTAACAATAAGAGGAATCCCCGAATCCTGAACTTTGCTTCTTTCCTATCGCTTGCCATCTCCTGACAGAATTGGGTACCGATCATTGCAATCACTAAGCTCTTTTGAGATTAGAATATTCGATAACAGAGGTTCAATTGGACACTAGTACGGAACGATTGCCTTCCTATTTATTATGTAATAGCGTTAATTTGCAAGTTACAGTTACAGTTATTTTGGAGGTTCATTTTTGCCTCCCGCTGTACGTCTCTTTCCTTTTAAATATGGATATAAAATATAATTTTCCTCGGTATATTTTTTGCGCGAGGTTTCTTAGCGGGCAGAACGCAAGTAATTTATTTTTGCAGCTGTACAATTAACTTTATTATGTTTGACTTATCTCCAATATTCTCGGCGCGTATTTACTTTTCGTATTGCGAAATAGCAAACATTTGCAACAAAAAATGCAAGATTGCGATGAAGAAGGAGCAGTGGTGACGTACATTATTCTTTTCTAACTTGAATTTTATTATTTTTACAAAAATTTTCTATTAATCACTTATATTTAGTCTACATATACTACTCGGTATTCCAACTAACGATTTGTGTAGTTGTGAACGAAAAAAGCGAAAACATCGCAAATTCTTGACTACAATGGCTCATCAGCCGTTAATTTCCGCTTGGCAATTTTTTTGCCCTAACTTGACTGCATCCAACAAAAAGACCTAACTAAGACAGCAAACGCATTCGATTTGTCGATTGATCGCCACTATTGCAGCAGTGCTAAAAGTTTAGCAGTTAAATGCGTTTGCTTGTGTCTGCTGAAAATAATAAATGGAAACACCATCTGATATAATATTTCCTGCAATTCCACATAATATCGAAATCACGCGACAAAGTAATTTTTCATCGTGAACAATTGCGCCAAGTGAGTTTCGCATGTCGCGTTAAGAAATGACTTTCTGACGTAAAACAGGGAGTTAATATGAGTAACATCGTTAACCACTATGCATACGTTATGGCACGCAACGACACTTGAGCGTGCACAACCTCTAAAATATTTGAATTCGTATTAAAATTTCAACTGCGAACATCACAAGAGGTATTATCGGAACTTCATTTTCGTTGGAAGAGCAAACGTCTTTCGGGTGAACTAAATGACGAAGATTCTTCGTGAAGTTAAGATTAAAAGTCTCTAGGAAATAGTCGATCGACGCCTGAAGTACTGGCACGGTGATCCACGCATGCGCAAATTGGCTTCTCCAAGCTCCAGGTCAAATGTCAATTGACAATTGACAATGATGAGCAAGTATCATCTAGCATTGGTCGGTAGCCAATCGCTCTTAATTAGGTCAGCACCCTTCTCAGCAATCATGATAACAGGAGCGTTCGTATTTCCACTAGAAATGGTGGGCATGATGGAAGTGTCGATAACTCTCAAGCCGTGGACCCCGTAGACCCTGAGCTTGTGATCGACGACAGCGCTGGGATCGGTAGGCGGTCCCATTTTGGCAGTTCCCACAGGATGATAAATAGTCATAGATATATGACGAATGTGACACTCCCAGTAGGCGTCGGAGGCGAATTTAAAGCGTCCGCATCCAGGAATCTTGGCACGGTGAACTCGCGTGCCAAACTGCTTGAACGCCTTAGCCTCGCTGACCTTCATGGCGATTTTGGCACCCTCGACGAGCGTCGCGACGTCGAAGGGATCGGCGAAGTAGTTCGCATCGATTATGGGACTTTGAAATGGGTCGGCGCTCCTCAGTCTGACGGTGCCCCTGGACCTGGGTCTTAGCAGCAGAGGTATGATGGTCCAGGCATCCTTATTGGCGATGGGCTTGTAAACGGCATCGTAAACTTCGTCCGTGATGCCCAGAACTTTGCGCACCTGGATGCCGCCGTCGGAATTAATCGAGGCTGGGGCCATGTGGAACTGCACGTCGGGATAAGTCCCAGATGCATTGGCGAATTTCGTATTTACAAAGGCGTATCCTTCGACGCCTCCCAGGGTGGTCATCGGGCCCCTCCCGTTGGCTACGTAGTGCATGGTAACCGGTGCCGCGTGGAATCTATTCTGAACGATGGCGACAGGCTTGTCAATGAGAAATGTTATTCCGCCGATGCCAACGTGATCCTGGAGATTGTCGCCAACGCGAAGGTCCTTCAGCACAGGGATGCCAAATTTACGAAGATGTTCCTTGGGACCGATGCCTGACAACATCAAAATCTGGGGAGTGTTGACGGCGCCAGCCGAGAGGATCACCTCTTTGCGCGCTCTGACGACCTGCCTCCGCCCGTCCCGATAAAATTCAACGGCGACGGCCTTCATCGTCCTCGGGTCGACGATGATCCTGGTGACATGGCAGTTCATTGCCGTATGAAGATTCCGCCTGAGCCGCACAGGTCGCAGGAAGGCCTTCGCCGTCGAGCATCGACTTCCTCTGCGTATGGTGCCCTGAGCTATCATGAATCCCGTTTGGTACTCCCCGTTTATGTCCCTGTTCTCGTAACCGATCTCAGTGCCAGCTTCCACGAAAGCGACGACCAGCGGCGTCTTCCAGGGCGCCTCCTGGACCGTCAGGTATCCGCCGGTACCGTGATAGGGACTGTTTTTGAGGTAGGGATTTCTGTTGTCCTCGGACTTTTTGAAGTAGCGAAGTGCCTGGTCGTAGCCCCAGCCTGGATTCCCGAGGGCCTCCCAGTGATCGTAGTCCTGCCTGTTGCCTCTGACGTAGAGCATGTAGTTGAGGACGCTCGAGCCTCCCAAGACCTTCCCGCGGGGCCAGTTGCACCTGCCGCCGTTCATGGCCAGGCAAGCCCTTCCGGTCGGTTCAGTTTTGTACTTCCAGTCCAGCTTGGTCAGCTGCAAGTAAGCGGCCAGCGACGGGACGTCTGTGATCTCGTTCTCATCCGGACCAGCTTCTAGGAGCAGCACCTGCCAGTTTTCTATCTCGGAGAGTCTATTGGCTACTACGGCACCGGCTGACCCACCGCCGATCACCACAAAGTCGTAAATCGGATCGACAGGATATCGATCGATTGGTCGACTTTCCGGATCTAATTGATCATATCTATAATACGATAAGCCAGCGATAAGAAGGGGTATCAGCCAAAGGCTGCTACCTACGAGGCCAATGGCTCCCTTCAATGCCGAAGTCACTACTATCGCGCTGAAAACCATTTCTTATTGTTATCGCACACTTCTCGCAAGAGTATTAACTTTCTTAACTTCTTAATTAATCATTAGTAATTTTTTTAAAATTTTTCCCCCGTTAGTCTTCTCAGGCTATCTTTATTCTATTCAGGCTGTTCTGTTGGCTTCTTGCTGTTCTTTTAGAAGAGTCCCAGAAAGTTAGGTCACGAGGAGATATCTGGTGGTTTCGTCCGCATTTTTTCGAGTCGCCTTGCACAGGGCGGAAAGGATATCATAGCGATAATCGCCAGACAGGATTCGCACTTGAGCAGCCGATCGTTTCCTGAAAAATGAGAAATGGCAAAAATAGATTATGGAAAAATGTATTCGCTGCGAACGACTGGAGTAAAGTGAATTTACTTGTTTATCAAGCAAAATAATAATTAACTGATAATTAAATAATAATAATATATTTAATGAGCACATATCTTTTAATTAAATGTATGTCAACGAAAATTTATCACTACCACTTGTGACAAATACTTGTAATCCGTTTATGCTACGATGCCTGCTGTGTAATATTTGGCAATTGAAGAAAGAATTGCACAGCTGTTATGTCATTTTATAAATCTACATAAATCATCAAATTGCCGTCAGCTTTGGCAAATTTAGCTCTTGTGCTTTCGAGCGTGGCCCAGTTACCGCCACGTACTTTCCTTTACTATCACGGTAAAACATTTCATAGATGCGACTAAACTAAACTATGTAAATTAATCTAAATTAGACGAGTTGTTGACTTTTCATTCTAAAATAGCAGCTGGAACGTAAAGTTGTTCTAAAAATCTAATGAGATCAACATCAATATCAACAAATTTTCTATTTCAGTCTGGAAAAAATAGGATAAACATTGAAAATATACAATTTTTTCTCATTTCCTTATGCAAAAGCCGCCGCATTGAATTTTCTAGTTGAAAATTCTCGATTCTGAGAACGGATTCTGTTAGAGCACACTCGAAAGCACAAGGACCACTGAGCTTGAGCCACCTATTACTCTGGTACAGGCATCGAATCTAGGCTCAAAAACACTTTTAAAAATGAAGAATCTTCGCTGTTATTGGTCTATCGGCCTATCGGCCTATCGGCCTATCGACCTATTGGTTTAAGGGGAAGCAATTCGCCACCGGCCGAACGATACGCGTCATTATTAAACTTCCATTATACAAATAGACGAGGTGTCCATACGGGTATACATATAGCCACTAGCGATCTTATTGTTCGTCGTTAGTTTGGTCAAGATCGCGCAGGGACCAATCGCGTCACGCTTAACACCCAGCTTTACCGACTTCTTTTTCACATACCTGTCTCTACGGACTCGCGTCAAATCGACGCGTAAACGAAACCGCACATTTTCTTAAAAAAAAAAAAAAATTATTTTAGTCAAAAACAATGTACACTATGAATTTGGAATATTCAACGTTATATAAGATTAGATTGATTAAAGTCGGCATAAGTGGCGGAGGAGAGAAACGTAAGCGGCTCGTATAATTTTTCATCTGTGTCAAAATGACTTTTTCTGTAAACTCGGTGTTAAAGGCGAAATCAGTTTTACCTTGAGGGGACTTGTGTACATGCAGGTTTTGGCGAAGATGGCACCTCAGAATAGAACTGATGTTGCGCTGTGACGACACGTACGTAAGTAATCTCAGCCAATCAGAGAATAGAGATTGGCTGTACACGATGTATTTGTACCTAGGGGCAAACCGATAGATCTTTCTCTTGGTGGTTCTTCGCCGTGGCGATTAGACGTCTCGTTCTTTTCTTCCCGTTATCACTGGTGAGTTCGGAGGTTCGATGCCTCGATCGCGGGACTTGCACTTTCTCAGCTACCTGATCCTATCTTACTTTGCTTCCTCGATCCCGAACTTTAACGATCCGTTATTTGTTCACGCTAATTGTTTCATCTTCTTTGCTTTCATTGATCTATACATACTCCCGCTCTGCCCCTATCATTTATACATACATATATCTCTATGTGTGACGTGCCATTGTTTAGCGTTCTTCGGTGCCAGTAGAGTTCAGTATCGTGAAATCGCTGATAACAGGGCTATCGTTCGATTACGATGATTGACTGTTAGTCGCAGCATTCGACATCACCGTTTGGACTGGACCGTTTTTCCAGGGTGTTGCGATGCCTTCGGATTGTCAAGTCGGAACATCCGACTGTCCGTTCTGCGCTGGACGAGACTCCGGAGTCCCTGCAGCCCCGTAGCGCCGCACGTTACGTTACATCTTGCAATTAGTTTTCGCGTTATTTGCGACTTGCTCCGAGCCTACTGATACAGTTTGCTTAGCCCAACTAGCATGCGCGCACGTTTGCACAGTTGTTCATTCGGGTATATCTGTATCTGTACACGTGGCGCGAACAATAATATCATTAAATTGTAATATAATTTTTTGTTTGTTACAGGTAAGAAGCCGTGAATGAGTGACTCTGCTATTTGCCGGTGCGTTTTGAAAAATTAACAAATTTTCAATCCGGTCTTCGAGAGCTTCAAAAGTCAACGCGTAAGTTCGGCTCGAGTCGAGCAGCACTATTTTAACTATTTTCACTATTTTCAATATTTTCTTACTGCCCCAAAGCCACATGAACCCGGGACTTTGAACTTTTACGAATTGCTTTAAATTCTGACTGATCGCTTCGGCACCTCTTCGACATAACCTATCTTAATCCTAAAGATCAGGGAAAAGGTTTTTGAACTCGCTTCAGGGGTTTTTCAATTTCGAGGCAGCATAGATACAAACTTCTTTTAAATATTTCTATAAATTATACATATATGCATGTAGATATACGATATACATAGATCTGTGACGTAAGCCTCCGTCCTTAACTCGGCTATGGAAACCAATTGCACTAAAGTTATTTATGTATACATACATATATCACGAGTGAAGCAGGTTTCAGAGGAAGAATTTTGATGTTCTCATTTTGTTGGGACAAAACTGTGCGCTAAGATTTTGAGGATCGTTTCGAACGAGGAACTTGATTCGAGGACAAGGAGGGGGAATTCGAGTGAAGGCAAAGTGACGAAAGTTATCGCGAACCGATTGTATTTACACAGAAAGTGGGAATCCTGGTCCTTTCTAAGGCGACGTTGCTCTGGCCCTGTTATGGTTGGATACACCGACTGGTTCTTTGTATTTGTTTAAGTTAGGCGAGGTTAGGTAGCAGTCGCGGCCGCGGTTTAGATGCTTAGACGGAGGAGCGAGATGGTGATCTCATAACGGGGAAAGGAGAAAGTGTTTCGCCATCGTAAACTTTGTACTTTTTTTTTTCTTTTCTTCCCTCTCCCTTCTGCACGGAAGTCACGGTTAACACTGCGAATCTTCCGTTATCGGATGATCATTTTTGATTATCGCTAGAATTCCATCGGTCGAACAGTCTCAGGATCCGGTCCGGATGCTGCGAAACACGAAGAATGTCTTTCTCAATATTCTTCCGGTTTTAATTATAAATTTTCAATGATTTCGAGCGAATCGTTACTCTCGTTTGTTTACTTCCTCTTGTCGTTAGACACGCGAGTCCTCGAGGTGCCGGAGTGAATTGGACTTTCTCAGGAGCAGCGCAAATCGTAGAGCTATTTTGGTAGGTTAGACGCGGCTTGACAAATGGGTCTTTAAAATATCTGAGCTACTTTTGCCGGCTATTTGTTGCCGTGACGGAAGTGGTTGCCGATGAGCCGATGAACCTTTCGAAATTGGTCCAGCTGCAGCTGTGTACGTCTCTACCTGTAGACGTGGGATATATTTCTACAGGGGAACGTCATTGTTCCTTGGAGATTTATAGAGTTCGAAATGGCAAACCGGAAGTAAACTGGACATTATTTCCAAAGAAGTTTTTTTATCTCTGTGTATTCGGTATATGAATAGTTTTTTTTTAATTGTAATGTATTTTCTTTATCATCGTATCACGATACATTTTCGCGATAAGGAAATTAGCTCACGCGAGACAATAACTTCGACGGAGGAAGCGAAATTACATCGCGATGGGTAATTTCGCTAGTCCGTAGCAGCACCGGAAATGCTGCTGCTGGAATCTACTGGACACGCGCTCTGAAGAAATGCGGAAATGCGTGATATCCTCTTTACCGAATCCTTTCCCTTTTTATTAGATCGCTAAATTCGCAGCAGTCGGTCCTAAAACGCGATTAGAATCGATTTTGCACTGGGTGCATCTTCAGTGGATTCTTCATTTGGATTATCGAGTTGAGAATTTCCGCGCGTGACGTCACAGTTACGTTTTACGAATAAAAAAAATATTCGCGCGCTGCCATCGGGGATGCAGTTTCTTTATTTATCGATCATCTCGTAATTCAACTTTTATTCTTGTGACAGTTTACGTTATTTATTCGACATTGTGAAAGATGAACTTTCCCAGCGCCACGTGTTCGCTAGATCTTGCACATAAGACTTTCTTTTTTTTGACTATCGACCGATATTTTTCAATATTTCCGTATTTCGTGAAAGAAAGTTCTCTATTCGACGATCAATTATAAATTCGTTCGATGAAGAATCGAGAATTTTTTTAGAAATTTCGTAAATAATTTTAATGATTTTTCTCGCGGTTCACTTTCTCCCGCGACCACGTGCGCGCGCATGTGTGTTATTTCCATAGGGAAATCCCATAAAAGTACATTACCTGACTCGAGCCGATCTGCTAATCTTGATTCTCGTAGTGCATATCGGGCCAACAGTAGAGACCTCCTCGTGTATCCTGTTCCTCTTGTTACCGTTCCTGACAAACCGGAACGAGGAATTTTCTGAATTTCTTGAATTTCCTGAATTTCCTGAATTTCCTGAATTTCCTGAATTTCCTGAATTTCCTCTACGCTCGCATTGGATCGCAATGACGGCAGCTCATCGCTCTTGCCTATTTAGAGGAGGGGAGCAAAAAAAATTCATTACACAAACTTTAATTAAGATTCGAGGCAATTAGTAGACTAATGTCGACTACAAATTGTACATAATTTTGCCACATAGTCTTTCCGAGAGTTTCTCAGTTTTTCAGTTCCCGCGATTCATGACTTGACTTTCCTCTCGTCCACGAGGATCCTCGATCTCGAGCATTTGAATAGACATTTTTTTAATTTATTTATTTAAATCCACCTGTCATCTTTGCTCTAAAATATTTCCCTCTCGTCGATCGACTCTCTCGCTCACGTAACAGAGGCTCGAATAGTTGCGTCTATCGTTTAACGTTTGCCACGTGTGCAATTTGATTTTCGCTATTAACGTTCGTTAGCGCGAGCAACGTAATTGTCTTTCGAGGAGCCACGGCGGGGAGTTGCGTAACTTGGTGATAATGAAAACGAAAGTCTCTCCCAAGGTTCGGCCAACTTAATGAGACGGCATGCCGCACTTTATGTAACCTCGTTAAATTGGCTCGCGCGCGATGCACGCAAAGACGAGTGAAAATATTTGGCGATCGCCAAACTGCCAAAAAATATTGCCAATTTTCCTCAAAATTGCCCCTTTCCTTTGCCCTCGATGTGCAGCAGCGCACGTATGTAGGATTAATCTAATTCGATACCTACTTGTCACATTACGAAAAAAAAGCGATAAACTAGTTAAACAAATCTTTTTGACATAGTTCCATCGTAAAGACGTCTTCGACACGCACCGAGTCAAAAGTTTACCGAACCGGAAGAAGTTTGCCAAAAAATCACTAATCTTCGTGTACACGTCCCGAGAAACATAATCAAATTTGAATTCCGCAATTTTTTGACACTCCACTTACACTTCACTTTTCTTTCCGAAATTCAGCCGCACCGAAGACGCCTTCGGCTTCGGCAAATCATCCTCGTAAAACCGCACAAAAATGAATCTTTGAATCAGCAGTTTTTGCTCGGATTTACAATTACGAGTGTTGTCATGGAATTTTAACTGCATAAAATATTAAGGGACACAAACTGTCAGTTATAAATGCGATGCGGCACCGTCGTGGGCTCGAAGAAACGACAGCGCTGCCTGTGCTGCCTGTGCTGCCTGCGCTGTCAGCCCAGTAGTGTCCAGACTCTTTGCCACGGTTTCCTCTCCTCGTTCCTGAGGACTCTCTGTTGTACTTTAGCAGTGAAAGTATACTCCTCCTGTGTATTAACCACCTACCTGCCTGCCTACCTGCCTACCTGCCTGCCTACCTGCCTGCCTGCCTGCCTGCCTGCCTGCCTGCCTACATAGCTACACATACATGACGCCTACCTCTACCTACCCAGCTATTTGATGTGGTAACAGTCTTCACGCGAGCGTCAAAACTTCCTTAGCTCCTCGACTGGACTCGACTTCCTGGAGGATGTGCCTCCGCTCCTTCCTCCTTCACGTGCTTATTCCATTTTATTATAAAACTGATTCTCACGCTGCAACTTCAGATCCTACCTGGACTAGCTCCTGTCTCGTTTTTTTCTCTTCTTTTTATCACTTCTTATCTCTCGCGGATGCACCTACAAGCTGTCTGCGTCTTAACGCTAGATCATACTTGGTGCGGATTTATAGATACGGATATATGAGGTTGAACTGTTGGCAATTGATCGGGATGCACCAAGAGTGCAATGGAATGCATCAGGATGCAAGAGTTCCTGTACTTTCACTCTTCTTATTGAATAATCCAATTGGTTATATTTAAACTGTTGTTGCTCAAGTGTTTTAGCAATTTTTGAAGGTCGCCTCTATTGGACAAATTTAACAAGTAAACGTCCGACTAATCCCTGAGCTAGATTTTTTTCGAAACTACTAATCCTCGAGTGGGCTAATCACTTTGTCGTGTAATTTTCGAAAAATAGTCCAGCTCGGATTAGCTGGTCTAACTGGTCCGACTGGTCTGACGATTTGCCAATTGTTTCCAACACATGTTTTCCAGTTTCCACTGCGTCGCCGCGACTGGGCCTTAATTTGCTATTGCATTATAAACTCGACTAGTGCAAAGACATTCCCTAAGGGCACCGTTCGCATTGCTCGACTTTTCCTTTGAATGCACAAAAATCAATGTGACGCCGAAACGATTCTACGCGACGAGAAAGTTTTGTTTGCTCCGAGGATACATTTCTTTTTTTTTCACTCGCGGACCGGACGTTGCCTTATGTAACGGTATCGCTCGTCGCGCGTGCGCCTTAACATCCTCTTGAATAATAAAACAAAGAAAGTGCCCTTGTCCACGATTTCTAACGAAAAATATATAAGCAAAATACATGACACGTGATATATTATTTTTCTTTATAATAAAGAAAGTCTTATCGATCGTTGTGCACGACCTTTTTTTTTTCTATTACTTAAATTGAGTGTGCGAATCCTCGACTTGTGTTTGCGTCTTAAGTAAGTTTTCCTCGTAACACTCGACGCCTGCAGCATGAGTTATCAGTCGGCAGAGCCCACACTGATTTCGTTGTGAAATGACTTTTTCGAGTCAACAAGTAAAAGTGACGACCTCGTACTTCACTTTCAGAAGTTGCACGTTTCAGAAATTTCATTATCGCACACGATAGTCGTCAGCTCTTTTTTTTTCTTTACCAAATTTCATACTTTTAATCATGAAAATAAAATGTGTTGTATCAATGAATCATTTTTTAATGACTGTTATCAGGATTTTATGTACCGATTAATTTTGTAAACTCTATCGATTTTGTGTGTACACGTCCCGCGACGCCAGACGTCGCTTTCTTGGATCTTTTTATACGCCAGTTTTGTCTCTGTGAAGAAGTGTGGACAGTAAAAGAATGTGTATCTTTGACAGTGAGAAGAAGGTTCAGTGTCCTTCGCGAGTCCGAAAATTCATTTGCCCGATACTTTCTAATTGTACTGCTTCATTAATGCTGCACGAGGGCGCGACTTTAATTACGAAACTTTTGTAACGAGTCAATGCAGCCTTCGATATCAGCCGATGGATCAGTATGCAAATGATTTCGTTCCAACGTATAAAGATCGGGTGAAACTTTGTCGTAAAGCGACTGGAAGAAAAAGTCAATCTTTCGCCTGGCAAAAGCTTCTGGAATGTTCGGACCTCGTAATTACTTAAGCGTAATGGGATTTTAACCTTGGACAAGGAAGCATAAAGAAGCCGTTTCTAAGTCAGATTTTCGCCGACTTTCACCACTCGGTTTTCTTCTTGGTCATTGTCCGAATCCGTTAAACGCAATCGAGCGTGCCTACCACATCGCACCGATTAATAGCCGATTGCACCTGACGTCATTGGGTATCGATCTTCGCGCACGAACGCGATTAGTTCCGCCATTATTTTCGATCCAGTTGAAAACGTTCAAGTTCAGAACCGGATATAACCTTAATAGACGCAGCGAGGTATACGGCAATCGGTGCAGCTTCCCTGTTTTGGAATTTTGCAAATTTGAATAGGCTGCGCCCGTAACCGTGACCATCGACGAGAGGCGCGATCGATCTTGAAATTTTTTTTTTAAGGCGACCTTTCAATGGCGCCCCAGTTCCTTTATTTACGACTACTTTCACTTGCTTCGCCTCCTCTTCTGGCTCCTTCGACGCTCCCACCTTGGCTCCGTTTCCGTCTCTAATGCTACGACCCGTTTCGACTTGCGAATAGCGACTACGTCTTGCGACGTCCTCCGATCATTCGGTAGATCTTTGGATGATCGATGCTCAGCAGCAGCAGCAGCAGATCTCATGAGCTTGCACTTGGCTCCAATTTCTCGAAAATTAAATGACGACCCTCGGATTATTGCGAGTTGATCGTTTCGTAGGAGATCAGCAAGGATCATTTTGTCGCGCGACGAAGATCTAAATTAATTGACGTTCGATCGTCGATCTTATGCAATGAAATTATGTGAGGCCTCTGTGTTTCTATTAGCACCGTGCGTTATTGATGATTTTGATTACCGCTGGACTTTCTCTTAATATTTTTATTCGACGTCGAGTGAAAAAAGCTATTAAAAGAAACTTAGACGTTGGTGGGATAGGAAATGCCAAGTCCGTATCAGTGCTAATCCTTGATTCGGAAGTCGCTTCGATCGGTCAAAGGTCAATGGAGGAAGAAAGACTTTCAAGGTCCTTTCCAGTCTCGCTTTCGGCCGAACGGTTACGGGATTCCGGCCCTTTCGATTGTAACGGGACTCGTTGCGCCATTCACTCGGCCTCGCGAGTCCTAAATAGTCAAAGTAATTACTAACGTGGCGTCGATCTCGGAGGTCATTATACTTCGCCGAGAATCGTGAACTCTTTCGACATAATTTCGAAGACACTTTTTTTTTTAATTGATTGGTTTACGATTTAGACCCAGAACGGTACCCGCGAGCCATACTTAAAGCCAAGTCCACGTTGTTCTATCTTTTAAAAGTCTCGGCAAGATGTCAATGAATTGCGCAACTTGTCAATAAATAATTCAGATTAAAGTATGTCAAACGTCGCGTTAAGCGTTAACAGTGTAAATTGCAAAAGCAAATGTTTATACGTTTACACAGTCATTATACTTCGTTAAAGCAGTAAATTGCCCGAAATATTTTTATTATGTCACTTTTTAAGTAACACGAACGATAAGATTCAATTTAAAAAAAATGTTGCGAGGAAATCATATTTTCCGATGAAATTGGAATTCCCTCACAAGGCGGGATTTTCGCTGCATCGGTATCGGACGACAGTCGTTTGGCTTCGACCCAAATTTGCTTGACAGTCGAACTAAAGTTGATATCATCCTCTGCTTTTATCTTCTTATCTCTCGCGCCTTTCAAAGTCCAATTTTGACATAATTAAATTTTTATAAAAACGCTTGAATCAATATATCTATATACATAACTGATTACACGAATTAACGCGAAGATACAATTGATTTATTGTATTGCGAATTAATGCAATATCAAAATCTTATCGTAATTCGATGCTATACAGGGCCATTCATAAGAAACTTGAAGTTAGTCTCTTCGTTTGATTTCTATGGTAAAAAGCATCTTCAGATCGTTCGTCCATCACGAATAACCCTGTGTTCATGTTTGACAACAATCGCGATACAACTGTTTGCTTATTATTATTATTATACTAAATCGACAAATCAGACAGTTGTGATCGATAAGGCAACCCTTGTCAGTTATCGATTTTCACTTTATTTTGCCATTTTTGGCATATTGTCCTCCTTCGTCCAATGGCGCACGTATCATCAAAAACTTGTTTTTTTCTGTTCACCTCATTTAGTCACTTGTCAGATGCCCAAAGTACCGTTGTGCGATGACGACATGGCTGCCCATATATGGTAAATACCAATAAAATGATAGCAAGCACTATCATTTCTCAGATCTAAGGGAAAGAGGCCAACGTAATATATACTTTGATGACAATTAGGTATATGTACAAGAAATGTGTGAAGGAAAAGCAATTTTTTTTATTACCGCTGATTGACACTTTGACTGCAGTATCGACAGTCTTGACCTGTATAGTAGGTATACCTCTACGGAAGTACTTCTATGTAGCAGTAGAGAGTTGAAGTCGGCGTCAGGGAAGAAATAGAATTTATCGAGAATTGTAGTCCATTCGTGTGTCACATACATTTGTCATTGTGAGTGCACCCTTATTGTCAACCAAAGACTGTGGGATCGACTGACAATGCTTTTGTCTGTGTCTTTGTTCTTGAGTGGCGTCAATGCTGCTACTGATTGACTTTCTCTTTGCATTATTTAAATTTTATTGTTTATTATTAAAACTACAGATTAATAAATCTTTATGTAGACAAATCCTTTGTACGATTGTATTAAATTAATATAATACTATAATAAAAGTCCTTAAAGTTAATTGCAGTGAACGATTTGATTGATTTATGAGCATTTCAATTGGCGTGGCATCGACGATCGATATAATTCTCAAGCATTCGTTGATAATGAAAGATGCAATTAAATAATTAAAACCTATTCTAGATTCAAGTTCGCGTCGATTAGCAGTCTCGAAGTAGTAAAGAAGACAGCTTCAAGTTTTCGCAAAAAGATGGCACCGCTGTCGAATAAATATATACATATATCAAGTAATGACTATCCGTACATGGATTTAGGTATTTAAAGTTTTGCTTAAACATGAAAATTCCACTATAGACTATCTGCCTGCGGTTCTCTTGAGATTTAAAACTCGCCAGTCCTCTTTTATCATGTCACTGGCCTTCTCAGCGATCATGATGATCGGCGCATTTGGATTCCCACTGACGATGGCGGGCATGATGGACCCGTCCACGACCCTGAGTCCCTTGACACCGTAAACGCGCAGCCGAGGATCGACGACGGCAGTTGGGTCAGTCGGTGGGCCCATCTTGCAAGTTCCAGTTGGATGATAAATAGTGAAAGTGAAATGGCGAATTGCGCACTCCCAGTAGTCGTAAGTGTTAAACGGATATTTTTGACAGCCTGGCATAGGGATGGTGTGGGGTCTGGAGCCGAATCTCTGAAAGGCTGAAGTATTCGAGACGGCCATTGCTATCCTGATACCTTCGACCAAGACGTCTATGTCCTCCTTGTGCGTGAAGTAATTAGGGTTGATGTCCGGATACGTAAAGGGATTCCTGCTCCTCAGCCTTATCCATCCGCTGCTCTTTGGTCTCAGGAGCAAAGGTAGGATGGTCCAAGTTTCCGCGTCGACCAAAGGCTTGTACATGGTGTTGTAGACGCTGTCCCTCAGGGCGAGGATCTTCCTGATCTGGTCACCTCCGTCGGAATTAATCGAACTGGGTGCAAAGTGGAATTGAATGTCCGGGTAGTCGCCAGACTTGTCGGCGTACTTGGAATTCACGAAGGCCAGACCCTCGACCCCCAGGGTAGTCATGGGACCTCTTTCGTTGAGGATGTACTCCATGGCAACGGGGAAGGTCTGGAAGCGACTCCTCTTCAGGGTAACGGGTTCGTTGACGATAAACGTCAGACCACCAAGACCCACGTGGTCCTGTAGATTGTCACCGACCCTCAGGTTCGAGACAACCGGAATTCCGTGCTCGGCCAGATGTTCCTTAGGGCCAACTCCGGATAGCATCAAAAGCTGAGGTGACCCGATCGCTCCCGAAGACATGATCACTTCCCTGCGCACCCGGACCACCTGACGAAGACCATCGCGCAAGAATTCCACCCCTGTCGCTCTCTTGTCCTGGTTGAAAAGCACCCTAAGGACCTGGGCGCGCATGGCGATGTGGAGGTTCCTGCGATTCTTCACTGGTCTCAGGAAGGCCTTCGCCGTCGAGCATCGACTGCCTCTCCTTATTGTGCCCTGAGTTATCATGAACCCAGTTTGATTGGCCCCGTTTATGTCACGATTCTCGTAACCCAGTTCCGAACCTGCCTTAACAAACGTGACGGACAATGGGGTCCTCCAGGGCGACTCCTGCACCGTCAGGTAGCCACCCGTGCCGTGATACGGGCTCCGTGCTAAATATGGATTCCTATTGTCTTCCGATTTTATGAAGTAAGGTAGAACCTCGTCGTAGCTCCAGCCAGGGTTTCCCATTCGCGCCCAATTGTCGTAGTCCAGTCTGAAGTATCAAACAATCAAGTACGACCTTACATGTTTGTTTCTTCTCGGTTGGCAATAAGGAAACGAGTTCATTGTTTAATTCACACGTGCATCCTGGCACCTACGTTGGTTCTAATTAAAAGTTTCATAGACAATTAACATAAAAGAGTGAACTGCGCGCTTAAAAAATCCCACGGCTCCCAGAGAAGGGGTCCCATCGAACAGGACGGGGTCCGTGCCAATCTCAAATCGACTCTACTGTCCTCTTTATTATTTTGCAAGAGCCTCGTGCGCATTTTAATTATATAATTACCCACCTGTTGCCGCGCACGTAGATCATCGCGTTTAAGACGCTGCTGCCTCCAAGGACTTTTCCACGGGGCCAGTTGCACCTGTCGCCGACCATCGCCAAGCAGTAGGCTGAGGTCGTCGGCGGACTCGTCTGATATTTCCAGTCGAATTCCGAGAGCTGCGTGTATCCGGCTAGAGCCGGGACGTCCGAGATTTCATTCTCGTCGGTCCCAGCTTCCAGCAGGAGCACAGTCCAGTTTGATATTTCCGATAATCTTGATGCCATCACGGCGCCCGCACTTCCGCCCCCGACCACTATGAAGTCGTAGATCCGCAGCAGCTGCAATTGCGGTTGTTCGCCATTATGAAAATCGTTAGGTTCATTTGCAAAATGAAATCTTGAGTCATGGATCATAGAGAAGAATTTACCTCGCGTGCATCCGGCGGATGCGACTCAGGATCCACGTTGCTATAGTGAAAGAAGGTGAACCAGATGCTCAGCAACGGAATCAAACTCAAGCCAAGGAGCGAAGTCGTTCCTGCAAATCCAGCCAGCCCGATCGGCATTTTCGAGCGCCGCCGCCGCTGCCGCCGCCGCCGCCGCCGCCGCCGCGAAATGC
>JASANN010000463.1:81956-217075 GCA_031762395.1 Calameuta pygmaea
CGCCGCCGCCGCCGCCGCCGCTGCCGCCGTCGCCAATCCGCATTCGTCGATTTCTCTTCACTCCTTCGATATTCTCATAATCGAGAACACTGGACGATGCGCAAGACCTGCGGAAAGAATTTTTTAATTTCTTACTCGAGACACTAACTCTTCGATCTTAAGAATATTTTTCGCGTTAATTTCCACACGATCGAATGAATTTAGACGCTCGGCAGCCAGTCGGATCTTAAGGATTTTTCATCTCCTGTCTCGCTCTATCTAGTTAGAAAGTGAAGAAGCTGCTGGGCTGCACGTTAACTATTGTTTCTCGCGAATTACTCGCGAATTACTCGCGGCTGACGATAAAGATTTATATCATCGCCGACCGAGCATCGATCGTCGTCGCAGCGACGGAAACCGCGAGAGTCGCCTTTAAGATTATATTTAACCGATCTTGAAATTGCATAAATTGCAAATCTACGGTTTCCAGGATTTTTCAGTTTACAGCTTGATGGGAATAACGTTTGAGTTTCACGGTGAAATTTGGTTACCTTTGATCGGTAGCAACTGTAGATCGCTTTCGCCAGGAATTCCGTTATCTCTTTGCCTCTTCGTCTGCTGGCCGATCACGCTTTACCACACGGCACAGCATCCTGGGTCCTACAGTCTGCAACGCGACAGTCTTTCTTTTAATATTTACCAAGTGACGCCCCGAGACTCTGTCTCGAATGTATAACTTTGCTTGAGCCAGATCTTCTGAAATCTCTTTGCTCTTCTCAGCGCTGCCGTATAATTAATCAGGGCCAAGCGTGCTCGGGTGCTCAAGTTTTAAAAGTCTATTTAACTTGCGTGCCTTAGATCAATACACGAACGTGTAAATAGAAACGTGCCGGGACGGGATGTGGGACGCGCCCAGAATTGACAAGCAACCAGGTAAATATCGTCAAACGATGATTTCTAACTCATCAATGATGATGATGATGATGATGATGATGATGATATGTCAAAAATAATTGTGCAGCTAATGAAGAGCGATTAAAACAGGAGAAAATTATAAGAAACGAAACTAAAGTGTCGGGGTCTTTGAAAAATTGTAAAATTTCAAATTGTCACAGCGAGTGGGGTAAAATCACAAAGCACAAAATAAATCTAATTAACGCACGCACCTCCTTCCTCTTCTTCGGTAGATTCTTAGCGTCTCTCTGTCAAACCAAGAACGACGATCACTCTCGAATAGGAAGAAGCAGCCGGCGAAGTAGCAAGAATAGTAGAAGTGGCAAACTGATTGGTGCGGATTGGCTGGGATCGTCTCGTAGAGGCTCGCAGAGGAGCGTCGGTCGAATCCGAATACGTTGTCCCGAGTCGTGGTGAATGCTGAGAGTGAAAACCAGTCTGCGCCCCCACTAGCAGCACCTTTCATTCCTTGCCAACTTTGCGCTACCAAAACCCAACTCCCAACTGTAGACTGCTAACTGCCAACTGCCAACTCTGGCACGCACTCGGATTCTCTAATGGGGACATGCGGGCAGCACTTTCGGTCGAGCGATCGCTCGTCGAAAGACGGGAAAGCCAACGAGCTGTTCGTTATTGCGATACAGCCGTCGCCCCGTTCCCTTGGATCCTCCGGCCTTCCTCCGATTGGACGATCGTCGCAGTCCCACGGAAAGATCCTTGGAAATCTACGGGGTGTCCGGTTTCATTAAATCAACCGATAGAGTCGCAGGCCTAAGGGCCACGTGGAACTTCATTTTCATGCTTGATACGTAAATTATGAATCGAATCAAACTTTTATTCCATGCAAAATAATAAGAAAATATTTTTGTACAATTCGAAAAATATTTATTTTCAAAGTTAAAGTTTCTTCCAGTTTCAGTAAATGGGAATCAGATCGATTATCCTCGATAACGATTGTTTTCCCAAGCATCTCGCGTCTCTGGTTAGGCTGAGTTATGTGCTTGTCTTTCTTTTTACTTTCATTAAAGCGACTAAAGGCGCAATGTCCCTGCGAGCACTTTCTCCCTTCCAGGTCTCTACGTGCCGTCCAGACTCTGGGATTCGCTCCAAGTGCTTTTCCCTTGATGCCAGACGGCATTGACCTTGGCCCTGCACGACCCCCACCAAGGGCAGGAGGCTCTTCCCCCTCTTACGGCAGGTAGTGCCGACGATCATTTAGCACTGACCCCCCCCCCTCTCTCTCCTCCCCCCAAAGATACTTCAACCAATGATCATCCCAGCTTCCAACCTCACCCAACGAAAGGTACAGCTAACCTGTCACTTTTAAAATTCCTTATCAGCACTGATTATGCAGTTCAATGAAAATCCATGATATGCATGTGCGTGAAGGCGACCAAACTTCCAATCAGTGCGCCAAAGGTCTTCGCATTTCAGTCCTAATGATTTCACCAAGTAGAGATTCCCGAGGTGTCCGACAGTCGTCATCGCGAACGTTCGCGCAATACTTCCGGTGACTGGAGTGTCCGGGGCGGATTGCGCAAATTTAATCTTCTTACGTGTGTCGGACAGAGTGAACTTCATTTCTCTTTATTGGCACACGAGGTGCATTCCAATGGGTTCCTTAAAAGAAAGGGAACTTCACTCCGAGTCTAGGAGCTACGTGTCAATTGGATTTTGGCCAGGTTGACCTGTGACTTTCAATTTGAGGTTAGCACATGGAAGCTAAATGTTCCTTTGTCTGTGGACAGTTATCGGTTTTTCATTTTTCTGACGTTTCACTTTATTTTTCTTTATTTTTCCTATTTCTTTACCTTGAAGCAATTCATTCGCACTGGAACTCGAGTTGCTTCTCGACTGGATTCAACGCATGACGCAACAGTTGGCAACTGGACGAGTAATAAGCCGGCACAAGTTCTTGCGTATCGCCTTTTTTTATTTATCCTTTTTTTGTTCACTTTTTTTCTGTGACGACAAACGCGACTTTTGAGCAATTTTTGGAAATCTGTGACCGACCAGATTTCCATTATCGGACTAAACGTTTTATGGAATTCCTAGAACGTACCATGTTCACCGTATTCTTCGATGTATCCTGAGACTGGACAAATTCCTATATACAATCTCGAGGTTTTTTTTTACTTATTTTTCGAAACATCTGTTATCGCTTACAGTCACGTCTTACTTATCGCTGGAATGAGTGTTTACGTTATCGTGTCTTTTTTGTGGCCACAAAAAGGCAGCCGTCCTTATCGACTCGAAAGTTAGTAAATCCGAAGCTTTGCCAATTTCTCTCCAGAGTGCGCTGAATTCAAGGCACTTACCGACGTCCCCTACGTCTCACCTTCTAACGCATTCCTCTCTTTTTCTTTCTCTCTCTCTCTCTCTCTCTCTCTCTCTCTCTCTCTCTCTCTCTCTCTCTCTCTCTCTCTCGCTCTATACAAACTTTTGTAGTTTTTCTCGAATTGCGATAACGTTTTCTTTTGTGCCGCGTCACGTGTCCCGTAACAACGGACACGATTGCTGCAAGATCAAGTTCGTCTCTTTGTTTTTCAGCTAAATAGCTGGACAATAATAATGGCAAAATCGACTGTTCCACATTGAACGACATTGTGTTGCTCCTACGTGATTCCATGAAAATAACAATTTATAACCAAGAACCGTGTCCTTAAATGGACATATGGCGGTTATGAGAAATTAAAAAAAAATACAAAATCTTGATAATTCAAAATGTCATTTATAAGAATAACTTGAGTGGGAATCGTGTGCACTCGTAGCGTGTATATTTATCCTTGACCGCAGCATCGAGACTTTCGCCTCGAGTGCATTTCGTGCCGCTTCTGTATTCGTGTGCCGAACACCGATAGAACCAGATTCGTATTGGTGAATTGCGCAACTTGCCTCAGGTGAAATTTACTTTCATTCGTGGCAAGACTGACCGATTTCATTGGAACAGGGGGAGGGGGGGGGGGGGGAGTCTTCACGAAATCCACTGTCCGCCGTCTGCATTCTTTCCGGTTCACCGATATTCGGGATCTTCCGATTATCCGGATCCCATCGTTTCACCTTGACGATGATGAAAAAATAAATAAAATTTTATTATAAGAAATCGGTATTGCAAAACTGGTTAATAGGAAAATATAACGCAACGCGCAACTCACTCTGAGTCGCGGGACTTTCTGATATATATGGTAGAATAGACGAAACTTTGAAATTGGTTGATGGGCCTGTACAGTCCCATCGGACAGTCTTGGGCAATTCAAACGTTATGCTAATGTAGTATTGTGGATCTTTGGTCCCTTCGATAGAAACGAACTAACGCATGATATTAAGTCGTTACGTCATCAATATACGAATTTCCAAATATTTCCAATGGTCCAACGATATCGGGTGACTCAAAAGCAAAAGGCCTTGCAAACGTAGGAGACGGAGACTCTTCAGGGAAGGATGGGCTTATTCAGGGAGTGGCTCCGATCAATTGGAAATATCGATGCTTTCTCGTAGGCTTCTTTTTACTTAGCGGCCACTATCTTTTTTTTTTTACGTATTTTTTATTGCTTCTTCACTCCGATTAGTCGAAATTTCATTATTACGACTACATGGATACTTTTTCCGTTGACCTTTCACCTCGTAGCCGTCGTTTCCTTTTTAACTCAGAAATGCCCCATGTGTTATACATTTCCTACGGAGTCTGAATATATATTTTTTGAGTACCGATCGTACGGCGTGATAAGGATGAAATTTGTAGACCTGCGAATCTGAACACATATTGTTTTATTTCACAAAGTTTTTCCAATCTCGCACCATGTGTAAAAAATAATGTTGAGCTTCTCTTATCATGCTATTCTACGTTTGACATCGTAATCGTTACTTCGAGTAAATTGGACTTTGGGACTGGCAGCATTGATCTTCGTCTAGAGACTCAATGGAATCCATCGAGTCTTCTCTAGACCAGGCATTTCTCTTCGATTTTCGAGAAGAGGATTTGGCCGCGTTGGGATGGCACGTATAAAATTGACATATCGTCATGTCGATTTTATAAACCATATTAATCAGTATTTATCGGGAGTATTTCTAGAGAAATTAAACGAAATCGGGTACCTTATCGTATTATGTATGTATAAAAAAGTGGGTTCGTGGGGCTGGTTCCGGTTGTTGCTTGCAAGGAATCGCGTAGCAGGTCCGATTCTTCGTACATTTTAGAAACACCCGTTATGTTGGTAAACTCCTTCGTTGCGCCTCTAGATACATATATACACGTTTCCTACGAGGAATTATTGTAACAATAAATTGAGAGAATTCACGCGGCCGGCAAAGTGAAGTTGTCTACTCTCGAGGAAGCTAGCCATTGGGCCTTGATAAGATCCGAGCCCTTTTCTCCGATCATGATAACGGGAGCATTGATATTTCCATTAGTGATCGTGGGCATGATCGAGGCGTCGATCACTCGCAGCCCCTGGACGCCGTAGACCCTCAATTCAGGATCGACCACCGCCATCGGGTCGCTAGGAGGTCCCATCTTGGCCGTGCAGCTCATGTGGTAAATGGTCATGGTGTATTGCCTTATCGCGCAATTCCAATACTCGTCCGTGAACTGAGGAATGTGCTTACAATTGGGCACCGGCTTACTGTGGAACCTGGCACCGAACCTCCTCATGGTGGCGGTCTCCCCGAAAGCGACGGCAGCCTTGACCCCCTCGCGCAGGACGTCCACGTCGTCGGGATGGGTCAGATAGTTGTGATACATCAGCGGATAGTCCAAAGGATCGTTCGACTTGAGCTTGATGAACCCACGTGACTTGGGACGCAGCATCATCGGGAAGACGCCGAAGACATCTCGGTTGTTGATCTTGCCGAAGACCTCGTTGTAGAATTCGTCGCTGAGGCCGTGCGCGTTCTTGACCTGGGTGCCGCCGTCGGAGTTGGTGGACGACGAGGTCAGCATGAACTCTATGTCGGGCCAGTCGTCAGTTTTGTTGGCGTATTTAGTCGAGATGAAGGCGACGGCCTCCAAGCCGACGCTCGACGTCAGTGGTCCATCCTCGGTGATGGCGTAGCGAAGGGCCGAGTTGAAGTTCACCAGCCGGTTCATCACGATGCTGATCTCGTAGTCTATCAGAAAGGTCAGTCCGCCGACGGCTATGTGGTCCTGGAGGTTCTGACCTACCCCTGGGGAATCCTTGATCACTGGGATCCCGACCTCCTCCAGGTGGGCCCTGGGTCCGATCCCGGATAGCATCAACAACTGGGGACTGTTGATCGCACCAGCCGCTAGGATGACTTCCTTCCTCGCGTAGACCACCTGCTTCCGTCCTTCTCTTATGAACTCCACGCCGTAGGCTCTCTTCGTCTGGGGCTCTATCAGGATCTTGGTCGCGTGACTCCACAAGGATATGTGCAAATTCCCACGCAGTCGGACCGGCCTGACGAATGCCTTGGCAGCGCTGCACCGCGTTCCTCTTCGCATCGTGTACTGATAAAAGGCAAAGCCCGTCTGCTGCTCGCCGTTGACGTCGACGATGTCGTAGCCCATCTCTTCGCCGGCCTGGAGAAATGCGACGCCCAGAGGCGTGTTGTACGGAGCGTCTTGAACAGTCAGATATCCTCCTGCCAACAAAAACGTCAGAGAGGCTACTTTCGACCGGAAGCACTTAAACAATCGCGACTTCCGAGTCTCTACTTCGGAACCATTCCGTTTTTTTTTTTTTTTTTTTTTTCATGAATTTTTCATGAATTTCGAAATCAAATTATTTGTTGCGAATTCCGAGAGATTCGCGCTGATTCTTTTTCTATTACGTCATCATCCTCCGCTTAACGTACATTGCAAACTTTTTCTCCGACTTGTGTTAAAAATCTGCCACTTATCATCTAACGACCCTTCGCGACCATCGATAACCGGTTTCTATATGGGTAATACTCAATCATGCTTCCTCGTAATAACTCGTTCCGATTTCAAAGCGTGAACGCAATTCAGCTCTATATTCCGATAAATTCCATAAATAGAGGATTCGATTTGATCTCGCTGTTACGATGTAATTACGCATGGATTTACCCTCTTGGGTAATAGTTGTACGTCTGACCGACTGGATCTAATGAGAAGAGGAACGAGATGAGATTAAAAGTAAAAAAACGTCGATAAAAATAATTATTATTTCTCATAGGTGGTAATCGAAGAATCAATAAAGAAATTTCTCTCTGCCTCAGCTGCACGAATTTAAATCTGAAACTTGAACGTTTGGTAATGGATTGGTGGGATTATATGGGAATCCAACTAACGATTGATCCTAGAATCACTTGATCGGTTACACTTTAGTTTATATAAGCCAATTGCATTAAATTCCTGAGACAGTCTCGTCCGACGAGATAAATGATCAATCGAATATCAGAGAGAGGCAAGCGAGGCTGCATGTTAATCTGAGTAAAAAATCCGCGTACTAATGAATCTACTTTGTAGATCACTCATCGTTATCCATTTTCTTCGGCACTAAATTTTTCCGTTTCAGTAAATTGAAGAACAGTGCACGACTCTCGGCTTCATCCTATGTAATTCTCGTCGTATACATTTTAGCCGAAAAAAAAACCTATTACTGCAAAGCAAAATTCTTGGCTCCGTGCATCAAAGATTCCTTGTTCTCTGAACTGTCACAAAATACTTTCTAATCCCCAGCAATTCCGTTGCTCAAGATTCGCATCGCATACCTGCTGGTTTCACGTAGAGCAGCAACAACCTCACGAATTAAAAGTCACTAGATGGTCCTATTACTCTATGTATGTGGGATGTAAAAAGTGACTTTTCACCAGACACGTACCGGTACTGTGATATTTGGTGTTTCGTGCCAAATAGGGATTCCTCTGATCTTGCGATTTTTTGAAGTAAGGAAGAACATCCTCGAATCCCCAGCCAGGATTACCGAAGCTCTCCCATTGGTCGAAGTCTCGACGATTTCCCCGAATGTAGAGCATCGTGTTCAAGACGCTCGAGCCGCCCAGGACCTGGAAACAGTCGACGCGATGCAAGACACGTTCTTATGTGCAAACGTCAAATGAGACTCGCCTGCATCCGGTGACTCCTGTGTCTTACGTCATTTCAATAATTAACCTGACATGCGACAACGTAATTCGTTTTCTTTCTTTTTCTTTTTCTTTTTTTTCTTTTTCAGGACAAGTTTCATAATTCTAGTTAAGAATATATTTACTTGACGTTTGACTCGAAGAAATATATTAAAAAAAAAAAAAAAAAAAAACTGATAAGGGTGGTCAGACAATGTTCCTAAGATCTTTAGCCGTCCAGGTAAGGATCATCCCGAACTCACCTTACCTCTGGTCCAGCAGCATCTGCGATCGACCATTGCTTGACAGGCTGAATTCTGCGGCTGCGTCCTGTACTTCCAATCGAGTTTGCTTTTGTGCAAATATAATGATAAAATTGGCACGTCCGTTATTTCCGTTTCCTGCCCTCCAGCCTCCAACAGGAGCACGTTCCATTCGGGATTTTCCGTGAGTCTGTTCACTAAGACACTTCCGGCCGAGCCGCCCCCCACCACTACGAAGTCGTATTCCTTCCGAAGATTTCGCGTCACTTGAGGATGATTTTCCGGGTCCATTAGGTCATAATTGTAATACGCCAATGCAGCGATTAAGGTCGGCACGAATGCGACCTTCCCGATGCCCAAAAGTACCGTCGCTGCCTTCACGGCACTTGTTACTACCGTTAGTATAGCTGCCATTTTTATTTTTCATCTATTTTTTTTTTATTTACTCTCAAACTTTACGGAATTTAAATAATTATTTTATTATCCAATTTTTTTTTTTTTCTTACACGAAAACACCCTTTGGTCAAGCACAGACTTCACTTGGCCGACTTGCAATGGACATCTCGGACAGCGACTTTATTTTGTTCGGTCATTCATCATTTTTACGAACACTTTTAACGAACTGCTGATTAGCCGCGAACTTGAACAAGAATTACTTGACCTTTTATTATTTTGAACTTTCAGGTAATTAAATTATGACTTTTCGCTCGAAAATTGTTAACCCTATGGAGTTTCATCGTAGTGACGTCAAGACCATCGATAAAATTTCTCCAGCAAAACGGGTGCTTCATATATTCCCTTTTTACCTAATATCCTTATCAGAGACTCGTCGTGCAATCTGAAATAACGGAAATCGTTTAGAATAAATTGTGAAGCTGTCGAAATGGAAAACTTCGCGTATATATAGGTATATGCAATAATAGTCACCTTGGTGGTCAGTTGTATAAAATTCCCATTAAGATTTCTAAAAAAAAAAAAAAGTTCGTTGGATATTTAATTAATTCACTCTTATTCTATATTAAGCGTAATTCAATAAATTTGATAAAATTGTGCAGCCTGACGTATTTTTTACGTAACGAAATTATAAAAGATTGTCTCAGCTTCCGATTATAATTAATTAATTATAAACAATGATACTGTCACAGTATGCTTTGCGGTAAACATAACTGCAATAATATTGGATACAGCTAAATATCGAGTTCCTATAAAAAAAAAAATAAATTTAGGTCCCTTCACGTCCAGCAGCGAGGTCAAAATTTAATATAAAAAATTCTTGGGATGCCATCTTCTTGTGATATTGCGCAAAAATTGTCTTCAGTTGCGCAAGTCATTATCACTTGTCTCACATAAGACTGACGTCCTGGCTAATATTAATGGGATAACAATTTCACTTTCTCCCAAATCTCCCGAACGGTTGATTCATCCATTTCTCTATTTGCCATCCATATTGGACATTGCCCAAAATAGTGGACTCTGGCATAATGGGCACAAAGGCCACAGTCGATCCCATCGTGACCTTCGCGCAGCAGCTCTACGAGTCGCTGCAGGGCCTAACCTTTGTTTTTTTTATGAATTTTGTATTTTTTTAATTTTAAATAAAGAAATTTTGAAACATTAATTTCGTAGCAACTGATTAAGGAGTTTTCTTTGTAAAAGTAAAACTGATTGACGTATTGTTAATTTTCAAAATTACGCAATCGTGACGTCATTGATTATCATGAATTTGGCAAAGAGCCTCATTGCGAATATAATTGGTGAAAGGAAATATGTGAGTGGCGATATAATTTGAATTCTGCGTAAATTATCGACGCACTCTAGCGGGCATATTGGAATAATTATTATATTATATATAATAATAGAATTATAGCCTGTAGTTATATTAATATTATAGTAGATCAAGGTAATCGGGTTTATTAGATGTGGACGAAATTGTGAATGCTCCTTTATAGTAGCATATTCCGTTGTACAAGTATGTTTCTCTCTTTCGTCAGCACCACGTGTGTTCATAAAGGTCATGAAATTTCAACCGTATTTAGTACCGAACTTTATAGAATCCTTAAGAAATTTCTTTGTATCATAGTCACTCGTTTCAAAAATACTCGTTAGGTCAAATATGTTCAATACTGATTTTGAAGTTGTGCGACATAACATTTTGTTTTCCCTATAACTGAGTCTCGATATAACGCACGTGTACTTTAATGGCATTCACATGCGTTACAATACGTTACGATATTGATAGTAAAATTGGTCTATAGGGACATTTTTTTTTAATATTTAGCAATAATTCACTCTGACTCTATATATTGGAACTAAGTAATTTTTTTTAGTAGTATTCCAAATTACACTTATTGCTAAAGCTTAGTTCAAGAAATATGAAGGAAAGAATTTTTGATAACTCTTGATAAATGTGTGTTTGACCAATATAATAATTTTCTGTCATTGTATCTGTACTTTTCACAAGCACTGTGCTCCCTTCTCTCTATGCACATTATTTACAATGATAACAGATAAGAATAATGAATGCTGATGTCACGTGTCGCACGAACGCGCATTACGTGGATACACATAGTATCCTTAATTCTTGACTTACGCCGTTATCCGCTAAGGCAGCTGAAGATTCTCATTGCAATTTTTGAGAGAAACGAATGAAAGTCCGAAGATCTTCTATTCATTCAGCCGGACATGTTCGTCTACTTTCGCGTGGACCAGAAATCGATTTGGATGCCGAAGAAAGTGTCTACAAAGAAGAAAAAGAAAAACAATCAAATTTGAACTATGCCGAAAATCGCTGGGATTTAAACCTTAGAAAAAGAAAGAAAAAAAGTTCGCTAAAAGTCCAAGGTGCGGTACCAACCTTTAAAGAGTCAATTATAGTTGAGGTGCAGTTAAGCGATAGACGGTCGCTCAGTGCGATCGCACTGATCGCAAACTCGCGGAGCAGGTGAAAGCGTAAGACTGAGAACTCGCACTTAGGTTCAACGTATAAAGCATTCGCGACGGCAGCACTCTCTGCAGGAGAAAGACTCGTTTCACGAGGGTCCGCCTTGAGGTCCGAGGGAGATGCGTTTACACGTGGCCAAATAAGTCTACGTCTGCACGTGCTAATCAGCACGTAGTTCAGAATTTTCATTGGAGCAGCCAAGAACGAGTATGGGCATGCGAATTCGAAATTAATTTTTTCAAATTAAAAATCGGCATCTTTAAATCGCGCCAGACAAAGCGCACAGGGATCTTTAAAAGTTGCTCAGGGTCAGTATAGCGAAATACGGTGACGTAAGTTGATGCACGACAATTTCATGAGAATCGGTCGTAATTCTGAAAAAAAAAAAAAAATTTGTCTTAATCGTCGTCGTCATTGAATAAATTTTTATTGTTCATAAAGTCATCGGTAATGGGTTTGTCCCCGATTTTGGAAAAGTTAAGAAATTACACTAGACAATACTTTCTTGCCGACTTACTGACTTTTCAGGAATGTGGAAATTCACCAAATTTTTCAGCTGATTTTCGCCTACTACGAATTCGACTTCGCCTCGAGCGAGCGCCCGGACGCACGTGCGCCTATGGGAACGCTGGAAATTTCAACTCCCCCCCCCCGACCGTTCCCCCTCTATCCCCTCTGTCCCCTCTGTCCCATAGGGTGATCGAGTCTCTCTAAGCATCTGACGTTACGCAGATTTTTTCTTAGAGACCAGACGAGAAGCGTGCGTTGCCACCATCCATTTGCTTTCCAAAGTTATGTCAGCATGTCTAACAGTTGTTCCATGTTGGAGCCAGTTTCAGGTTCAGGTTTCCGGTCTACCTGGTTGTGTGTATTTCAATTTTCAAGAATCAATTTCAATGGGGAAACCAAATAGCTTAGTCAGTATTATAAACACGTAATTTTGGCAAATTTCAATCGGTCCAAACGGTCTCGCACAGAAGAAACAGAATGGCGGATGCAGCCTGCCGTGACTTAATTTATGATTTTTGCAAAATGCAACTTTGTTTTTTTGTACTACGTCGTTACCTTCTCCTTGTTGTTAAAAGCCACGATGTCATCGCTGCTTCTCCCCTACTTTTATGTCCAGTTATTATAGCCACAGGTCGCGCGTCAGTCGGTCGTCTTTCTTGTGATTAATCATTATGTGTGTACATTTACTTATTCGGGTTATGACAGTCGACTGAATTGCAACACGGATCAGTACGATGTATGTCAAAAGCAATTTCTCTAATTTTTTATCTTACAATACTTAATACAAAAATCGGCATCGTTTCTTTTGTTGAAGACGGTATGCGAAATAAAAATTATATAGCATATATAGGTGATACACAAGAAGAAAAAGTGTATTTGATAACAAATGATAATTAACAATGTAGTTTTACATTCCAATGAGATTTGTAGTCAGGCGTAACAACTTGTTGCTTCGGTATCTACCGGCTTACAGAATATTACGACTGCATGAGAGATAACACTAGAATTAATATTACATGCGTTTGATCTTGCGCAAAAAAAATGGAGATTTTTGCCAGACTCGTTGACGGTCGATTACACGAGTAGCGGATTGTTTTTTTGCATAGCAATTGACGCATGTCAAAACTCTGAGTGAATCGAAACGTGAGAGATTCGAGCGAGTATCGATTTCGAAAATGGTTAAAATGACAAATATATATGGCGCTGTCACGTGCGTTGATAATTGGAGTGGTAAAATGGCGGCGTGTATCTACTGCAGGTGTATAATTGCCATTAAGCAGCTGATACACGTTTCATTAAAATTACTGTCTATAATGTTTATGACACAGTTGGTTGATTGACCGTTTCCCAAAATCCCTAAAAGAATGGACAATTCTTTTAATGGCAACTTGAATTCGATCCCGTAAAAAAAATTTTAACCAATCCGAAAAATCGATACCCCAAAACCGTGACTCTGTCTCACCTTCGCTTCAACGAACGACACATCGAATAATGGTGGATCGATCAATAAGGCGAACCACAAATTCTAGATCATTCGTGCAACCAGTGATCCTTTATCATGTCGCTGGCTTTTTCAGCAATCATGATCGTTGGCGCGTTGGTGTTCCCTCTGACTATGGTTGGCATGATCGACGCGTCGACGACCCTAAGTGCCTTGACCCCGTAGACCCTCAATTTAGGATCCACCACCGCCTTGGCGTCTTCCTTGGGTCCCATTTTGCAAGTCCCAACCGGGTGATAAATGGTCCCGGTATAATTAATCAGGACACATTCCCAGTACTCGTAGGTCCCGAACTTGAATTTTTGGCAAGCCGGAACCGGCACGTCGATCAATTGAAATCCGTGTTCCTTGAAAGACCTGGTATCAAATAGATCCTGGGCTATTCGTATTCCAGCAACCATGGCGTCCAGATCAGGGTAAGACGTGAAGTATCGGGGGTAGATCAAAGGCTGACCCCAGACTGGATCGGTATCGTTCAGCCTCAAGTAACCCCTGCTCTTGGGACTCAATAAAATGGGTCTTATGTTGATCGCGTCATAATACGCCAGAGGCTCCACCGCAGTTTCCCCAAACTCGGCAGGATCAGCCAGATAGTCCTTGATGTTGCTCGCGTCAAAGGCGTACTGTATGTCAGGCTTGTCGAACCCATGCTCGTACAAGGTTTGCGCAAAGACGCCGCAGGACAAGGCCCCGGTCGCGGACAAAGGACCCATGTGAGTCCGAACGTAGTAGTTGAGGTCCTTAAACTTTTCCTCGTTGTTCTTGGCAGTGGCCGTCTTGTTCGTCAGTGCGATAACGAATCCGTCCATGGTCACGTGATCCTGAAGATTGTTCCCGACGGCAGAATCGTAGATGACCTTGATCCCATGTCTCTTCAGTTCCTTCGCAGGACCCACACCCGACAGCATAAGGATCTTCGGGGAATTGAGCGCACCGGCCGACAGGATCACTTCCTTCCTGGCAAGGGCGACTTTTACGAAGCCAGACTTGGTCGACATGTACTCCACTCCAGTGGCCCGCTTGGTCTTAGGGTCTATCAGGACCCGGGACACGTGAGCCTGAGTCTCGATCACGAGATTCTCTCTCTTGTATCTTATCGGCCGTATGAAGGCGCCGTTCGTGCTCTGCCTCATTCCGTGGATCGACGTCGATTGGAGCTTCATCACTCCCAGCTGTTCCTCGGCATTGGCGTCCACTTTCCTGTAGCCCAGTTCCTTCCAAGCCTCGATCAAGATGTCCGCGTTCTTATCGTCGTATGGGAACCGCTCGACGTTCTGATAGCCTCCCTTGCTGTGGTAGTGTGGATTCTCCTTTAGGATCTGAAAAAAAAGACCACCAATGGGTAACCTCAATCTTCGGCGACCTCGTCGAACCAGTCTCTCATCGGAATCGTTCCGTACGTCGTGATCCTCATTGTTCTCGGACTTGAGGAAGTACGGGAGGACGTGATCGTAGCTCCAGCCGTCGTTCCCTTGCTCCGCCCATTCGTCGTAATCCTTCGGGTTTCCACGTATATAGATCATGTAATTGATCGTACTGGAGCCTCCCATAACCTGCATCAAAAATTTCTCGAATAAGGGAAATTTAACGGTGAACATGATGGACGTATTGTATGTATATAGATATATGTATAACGGTATTATTTATTTATCCGATATGACGTCACCTTGCCCCGTGCCCAGGCGCAGGTTCTGCCGCGTCTCGATCGACACGAATGCTTCTCCGGTTGCGTTCGATACATCCAATCGATGTTGCTGGCTTGAAGCATCGAAGCGAACGCCGGTACTTCGGCAACTTCAGGTTCTTCTATACCGGCCTCCAGTAGTAATACCTGCGAATCGCACAGACGGTTTGTCATTCGGTCGCTTATCGCCTTATCCGACCTAACGCCAATGAGAACCGCCAAGAGGCTTTGACCAACCGAGTCTTCGGATTCTTACGAGACTTCACTTTCGTTCGTTGCTCTTGGAAAAAGGAATCTTTTTTTCTTTTTTTCTTTTTTTCTTTGATTAGGCAAAAACTCTTCTTCGTATTTATCTCACGCACAGCTTGACACCACAGTGCAATGGGTTGATCTAAATGGACGCAACTTTTTTGTACCTTCCGAATATACCGATTTACGTCACACTCCTTCCGCTCGAATGATCCCATTTTGGCCGAATGTTCTTGGCGAATTTTTCGCGTTGGACTAAGTTGACGGATCTTCGACTGGCTAATTAATTTTTTCAATATTTCTCACTTATAATTAATCATTTAATTATTGCCTTAAACTAGGATCTACCTATATGTTACGCAACCCGAAGAAATAGCTTGGATGATGAAAATATATTTTCTTTTAATTGCAACGTCATATTTGTTTTGCAATCTTCTAAGTCTTTTCCGTACTTCAGCGATTAACTATGCAAAGGCGTGGAATACGTCTGTAATGGATATTTTAATAGAGAAAGAAAAAAAACCGTAAGGCTGTAACCGTCAAGAATAATCGACGAATTTATTATAATAAATACTTGATTATTTTCTGAGCGTAATCTCTCTCGCCTAATTAAATTCATTATCGCGCGTCAACCGAGAAGGCAGGCCGAGTCCTTCATTTTCTATGCAATTCGGATTTTCGCTATTTCATTCCACGATTCATTTGCGCAATGGGATTGTGAAAATTTCTCACGAATTTCCCAAAAAAAAAAAAAAAACTAAAAAATAATAGTCGTCGTTTCACGTTAAACCGATTCTATGTGCTTTTTGCAAAATGTCAACCGCTATATGGTTGCACATGGTTCTCTGCATGACGCAACATCAAATTGACAATACAGAGCGTAGCTAATGTTTTAACGATTGTCAGATTTTGCGCAACTCTCTTGTTTCTTCGCCACGGCGTTAGGTTCTTGGTATTGCGAAGATTGTTATTCAAATGGGAGCACAGGTGCTCCCTCAGCTTTGCGCAATACCGATGAACAGCGAATTATCCCTCAATGAAATTGCTCCTTAGCCGCGTTACCAACTGCACCGGAATCGCGGCTGAGACACGCGTGGGGAAGAAAAAATACTGACCGTTCCTTTGTTTTACGAGGAATAAATTACTAGAGAGTCCTGCAGCACAAAATTGCTAATTCATGGAAAATACTTGGAAACGTTCTACTTTTAAGGTAAAATGCGGCCACTCGTAAGGTGACGTTTACCCCTGTTACTTGAGAACGATTGCGAGTTTACTCCATGAAAAAAAAACACGGTTGTGCGCATGCGCGAAAAAAAATTGCGTTTCGTCAAAATCGTCGCGATTTACTTTCTATAAGGATAAGGCCTTTTGGTCACGTGCTATTGAGTTACCTACGTAGATGAATTTGGAGGTTCAGTCGCCTTTGAGTTTATCGAATCTATCGAATATTCTTGCCTCAAATGGAATTGAATGTTAAGTAACTCTGCTGAACGTTCCAGTTCAGCACTGCTGAACACATGGTTGGTTGTTGCTCAAATCATTGGAATGTTCGTGTTCAGGATTCGCGTTCACTTTTGTACAGGCTGAGGTAGCCGCATTGTCTTCATACCGTGTCTTCGGATAGATTCCAGAAGATGCGCTTTTAGGCGCAGCTTGTGAATTGGATGTGGCCGATAGAAATTTTGTGAAATTTTGAATGAAACTTTGTCTTTGAGCAATCTCGAAATTCCGGCATTCCGATTCTTGACAATCGGTACGTTTGCTGGGAGTTTTACTGACAGAAAACTGGAGAATGGGGTATTTCTCTGTTTTGCACGATTCCCAGAAGTTCGAAGATAATTAATGATGATGATTATGATTTGTGCAATATTACGGAACTGTCATGTCGCGTTACTCGTGTCTAGGAAATTTGCACAAGTAGATGTGGATCCAATTGATCGACAGTTAAATTCAATAAAGTCAATTGCGCAACGTAACGTCTTTACTACGAAAATAAGATCGAATTCGTAATAATAAACTATAGAAGCCAATCTAATGATTTTCTTGAATGAAAATCGTTTCATTTTCTTGGATCTTGGAAAAATTACTTGAATAAAAAAAATATTCAAGAATATATTTAAGATATATGGAAAAGTGTCAGATTCTATATTTGTATTAGCCACATTTTAAGCAAGATTAAAAATAAAACTAAAAGTAACTCCGGAAAGAATTCTTTAAGAAAAGTAAAAGACATGTGGATCGTGTATAAGAAAGGATTACGTACCCTCCACTTTTTAATTTCGGACAGCCGATTGGCCAAGACGCAACCCGCGGAACCGGCGCCGACGATAATGAAGTCGAACTCCTGGGGCAAGAAGCCTTGTTGTTTCGGGAAAAGAGCCTGAGTCAGTTCAATGGCAGCGGTGGACAACGAAAGTAAGTGATTCTTCGAGTAGGCGCCCTCGACGTCCTCGACGTCCTCGACGTCCTCCTTCCGCAGGGGTTCGCTCGCTTGGCCAATGTTCTTCTTCCAACTGTCATAAATTGCAAAACCAGTACCGAAACGCGGCTCGGACGTTTCCTCGAGCTGCTTAACAAGAGGAATGATGACGTCAAGCCAATTCTGGTCGCGCCGCGTCGAATCGGCTCGTCGCCCGTCAGGCGTCGCGACCTCAGACCGATCCAAATCTTGCGAACGAGGCTTAAGCTCTGACAGGTCTGCCTCTTCGGCTGGATCGTCGTTCAGTTCTTCCCCGTAGGAAAGTGGAGGATACAGGGGCATCGGGTCCTCGTAATTTCCCAGTCGGAACGAGGCCATTTCTCGATAAATCTCAGGCTCCTCGGGCGTTTCGTAATCCGGGCTCCTTAATTCGGAACTGTAATCGGCATTTTTTTTAACGTCGTACTGATAACCGTAGGGCTTCCTCTTCCGTTCTTCGATTCCGACCGGTTGCGACAAACTGGACTCCGTCGTGTAGTGACTCCTCGAGTATTCGGCAAGGAGCGATGCGTCGCGTCCGACATGGTCGGTTGGTTCCTGATCTTGCGTCCTGAGCCCAAACTGCCTTACGGGACTGTTCGACCTGCGACCATAGTCGAAGTGGCTGTCGGAGCCGACTGGCTGAAGATTCGCACTTTGAGCCCAGGTTGGGCTCCCGAACTTCGACATGTAATAAGCGTAAGGATTTGTCGCGTCAACGTTGGCAGCCTTGTTGCTCTGCGCGGTCGTTGACAATTTTTGACCGTAGTTGAGATTTCTGAGTGGCGAATTAAACGACGAGGAGAATTGTTCCAAGTGGCCCGAGCGACCGTCTCTCGATTTGCCAAAAAGTTTGGCTATGATCGCCAGAAACATGTAGGATGCCGGCTGGCAGCTGGACACTGTTGTGTGGGCCGAGCATAATTCTGACAAATTTGGCGGAACCCAAGACATTATGAGACGACTGGAATTTCTGCAACACGTAACGTGGAAAAGATAGTCTTGATATTCAAGCATTTTTTTACTGGGACGAAGAATAAAAAATTGTATTTTTTTTTCATTTATAATTGCGGATGTTCTTCGAATTTATATTATTTCCTTCGTAATAATCGAAACATGTCGATTTGAGCGCCGATACTTTTCTCGAATAATTTTCTTCTTCTTTCAAAGTTCAGTCTTATAGGACTTTCTCCTCACCCGTAACGATACAGTCATTTTCCTTAGCTACTACAAAATTAATGACCGCGTAAAAACAAAACAAAAAAATCAGAAAAAAACTAATTCAAGTCCCATGAATTTTTTAATGGTACATTAAAAATATGGAAATTCTTAGTTATCTAACCTACTTTAACGCTAAAGTACAAAAAGAAAGTGAAAAAAAAAAAATTCGTCACTTACCTCTAATAACCGAAAGAAACGTAGGGGACGTTTAAAAAAATTTCCATAAAAAGCTCACTGCGTCCCTGCTCAACTTTTCCACTGGTCCATTCGCTTGGCTCACTTCCTGCGCGCCTCAAATTAATAAAGATGCTGCATTCATTGTCCGCTAATCTTATCACCGATTAACGAGACTCGCATTTACTTCACACAGCCAATAAAATCTTCAATTCTGATTGATCCCTCGTCTTAAATTAGCGGATATGGACGAAGCAGCTGCCGCCGTGTATCTCTTTGACGTCTCAACTTAATTTATACGAATTCCCGTGAAAAATGTCCTAATTTAATTATGAGAAGAAGGAAGAAGAATAATTAAAACGCACTGCGCGCCATTTGCCGTAGCGATCGAACGTCTTGGCGCGATCCTTTGTCCGAATCGTCTGTCTCCGGTGAGTCTAGAAGCACGAATGTCCTGACTCTGCTCGGCGGCGCCGAGAAAAACTATTCGAAAGGTTTGGTCCAGGTTAGCCGCGATATCGCCAACCCTCCAGACTCCAGACTCCTTTGTCTCATTGGCTCGTTGGCTCGTTGGCTCGTTGGCTCATTCGGTCCCACTATTTTCACTCTTACGGTTCTCCCAGTTCTCCCCGTTCTTCTCCTTTTCTCCTTAGAGCCACCTATTTTTTACCCTTCTTCTTCTTCCGCTCCTTTTTTTCCACACTTCTTTTTCCCACCTGGGTTTTCCTAGTCATTTCCCCTTAATCTTTCATCTTCCTCCTTTCGAATCTCAGTTTCCTTCCCGCGCTCCTTTTTCACATCTTCGAGGCTTCGAGGCTTCGAGGCTTCGAGGCTTCGAGTCCAACCGAGCAGCAGGCTAAATTACAAGGATCGCGATTACCCGTGAACAATCGATTTATCGTTCTGTTATTTCCTAGACAGATTTGGAACTCCCTCCCCCCTTTCGTACCTACGAATTTCCCTCGACGATTTCCGGGTTCTTGGAAACTTCGCACCGTGGGATTTTGTTGCCGTAATTCGAGGATAGAGGAGCGGGAGAGGGGGAGAGGGGGGCGGGCGCTGGGAGCCACTAATTACTTTAATTTACTCGACTTTCCTTCAGTTTATCCCAATAGCAGCGTGGTCCAGAGATCGAAGGTGCATAACGTGAAATGCAATTTCACGCAGCGCCAAATGGACCGAGACTCCTGAAAACTGTGCCGACCGGCAATTAAAGTCGTTTTATGGAAAATTCAAGTAAACTAACGGAATTTAATTGCACCTTAATAAATATCTTCGTCACATTTGAAAAGGAAGAAACGGCGAGCTCTCCCGTTACTAACTAGCAAAATATAAATGATGCAGGATCGTTGCACGTAATCAGCCAGTGATAAGCGAACTCAACGACGGAGGCTGCTCGCGTCTTTAATCTTTTACGTAATAATACGAATTTTTGAAAACTTCCATTATTTATCAGTTTAATCGAAAGAGAAAGAATATTTTTGATAAATTTCTAGAATTTTCTCGAACGATCTCGACGTACGTAGCTTTCAAATTATCACGTGCATCTATTCCTGGGTCGCTCGATCAGTACTTTACCGCCCACCGATGCACCGCAGTGCTTTGGCAACGACGAAAACTGAACTGAAGACGCGCCTTGTGGGTTCGATGATAATTTATCATGGAAGAATAAAGAAACAAGTTGCAAAAATATGGATTTACCGACTTTCGCAGCACAGAACTCACGGAAGGCGAATCACCGCAATCATTCAATTTCCCGATCAATCGTGCGGTTGCATTTTAATTTTCCATCGCTTCGGTCTCGATCCACGCAAAGCAGCCACGTGTCCACGTTTTTCCATATTTACGTCAAGCTTAATAAATTTTTGAACTTGGGTTTCAATCCTCAGACTCTTTAGCGATTATTCGAGTTGGCACTGAAACTTTTATTTTTTAGCATTCGAATTGACGGACTTTTTGTCAAGTTTGAAGTAACTGCAGGCTACGTAATAAGAGAGGATAAGAGAAGCTCTGGGAAACTTGAGGGGACCGTGAGGCACGTGCGCGGCAATTGCCCGCTCGTTCCGTCATGCCACAGTTCACAGGATGTTTTAGGAGGTTTCTTCTATACTTATTGGACTTTCCATTGCTCCTTTACTCTGACCTGTTTACATTGTTTAGTCCAGAGGATTTTCTTATCGCTTCCGATATGCACCCTGCCCCGCCTGTCTTTCCCAGGGAAATAAATTCGAAAACCATTTCTTCGTTTTAACGATTTAATCTTTTCAAGAAAAAAAAAAAAAAAATATATCGATCCAATTAATTTGTTTTGATAGACTCTAGTGGTTGCTGTTCAATAACCATATCATAATCATTCAGAAAAATTATAATTGCTCGATATATTTATGGCGAAGCATCGAATAAGGTTTTTTTTATAACAATTTTATCAAGTTTTTTTCAACGGAGACTTTAAATTTGAAATCATTTTTCTAACCTTTAACGTTGGAGTCGCTCGTTGTAATGAAGTTTAATGAAATTTTTAAAAGATTTTAATTACACTCAGGACCAATCGGTATTGAACTTAAAATTTGAAAAATCGATTAAACCGTACTAAAGTATTGACAAATTATTTTCTAACTTAGAAATTTCTATTTCGCAACTTTTCTCTCGATGGATAGAAGTTATGTCTATGTTGGATCTAATGGTCGGTTTCCCCGAAGCAGTGGATTTCTTCTCGCCAATTATCCGTAGCGATACAAATAGCCGTGAAAAAGTTTGACCTAAAAAAAGTTGAGGCATGAATCCGAAAGATTTTGGGACGGCTGACTTGAGAAATCGATTGTCATTTCGTTAACTCGCGATCTGGTTCGTCGACTCGGCGCCCTTAATACTTGCGCCGTATCGCTGCACGATTGCCGATTCTAAACCAGGAGATTTTATTCTTCCTCTATTTTAAAATAACGTCCTCGAGTCTTACTTTGTACTGTGCTTTCGTTATTCAAAAATACATCAAATATCCATTAAGGTCACAAAATTGGTACTGATTATCATTCTGCCTCTCCTAATGAATCAATAGGCCTCCGGGTCTAGTTCTTCGTCAAAAGAAATCATTAGCCGTCGCTCTTAGTTGATCCTGTGCTAATTCTATGTCTTCCGATCTCGTGGGAATTCGATTCGCCTTTTTTTCGTTGATACTAGACCGATGAACTAGTTAGTCACTGCTATATTATATAACTGCCATTTAAAGAGCCATTTTTTGCGAAAGCCACCTCTCTTACTGGAGAGACTTGGCACTGCTTGTTTTTAGGCTTAAATTGGGGAATAGTAGGGAGTGAAATCACGAGATGTAGATAGATGGTAGGTGGGTGTTCAGAAAAAAGATCCCATTACGAAACCATCAAATTGGCAACATCACGTTCAAGACTTTTGGGACGATTCTTAATGTGTCATGGGATATTTCGTGTGCTGTTTCATTAATACCGGTAATGTGTGTCCCTATATTACCGACCGTCGATAAAGGATCAATTTAGACAAAAGGAATCTGATAATCAGGGAAATGTCAATGAATATGACTTTAATCATTTATTTTTAATTTATGTTAATGTAAACTTGCCGGCGCTGTATAGAAATAGGGGAATGTTAACGCATCAAAAACTAATCTTTATATAATATATACAATTTTCATGGAAGTCGATATTTATGTGAATTTATTAAAAAGCAATGAACTTATATATCGGTCCCCTGTTAAAGCTCGTCTTTGGAAAGCCACTCTTGTTTAATCAAGTCGGATCCCTTTTCAGCGATCATGATAACAGGAGCATGTGTATTCCCACTGGTAATCACAGGCATGACCGATGCATCGATGACCCTCAACCTTTGGACGCCATGAACTTTGAGCTGTGGGTCAACGACAGCCCGTGGGTCGCCCTTGGGACCCATCCTGGCGGTTCCTACAGCATGAAAGACAGTCCCGGCGACGTGACGTAGACTGCACTTCCAATATTCCCGAGAATCCGGTATCGTGTGAGAACATCCGGGAATATCAAAATGGCGCATCTTGATCGACAAATCTCGGAAGATCTTGGTCTTCAGGAAAGTCTTTACAAAGTCGACGGACTTTAGCATGACTTCTTCGTCCTCAGGGTCCGTGAAGTAGTTGGCGTAGATCTTAACCGGGTCCTTAGGATCGGCCGACCTGAGTTTAATTTCCCCGAGACTCTTTGGTTTCAAGAGCGTCGAACAAACAAATATGGCGTCCGACTGGGAAGTCTTCTCGATGAGTTCAGAAGTTATGCCCTCGTCCATATTGAAGGCGCGCATCATAGTCTCGACCTTGAAGGCTTCACCCTTAGGAAAATAAGCATGATGGAACTGAAGGTCAGGATACATCGACTGAGGATCCTGAAGGCTGACGAAGCCCAGAAGATCGACGCCTCCGGTGGAAACGAACTCGCCCTTCCGATGCACCAGGAAGTCGTAAGCAGCATCCAGAAGCTTGGTCTCGGTGAACGGTTCCCCGGTATGATTAGTCAATTCCAGCTGCATCCCCAGCCAGATTACGTGATCCTGAAGATTCTTCCCGACTGGCAGATCAGCAATCGTCTCGATCTTCATCTCCCGAAGATGATCCCTGGGTCCAATTCCGGAGAGCATCAGGATCTGTGGCGTCGCGATGCTTCCCGCCGATATAATGACTTCTTTGCTAGCTTTGACCAGGAGGCTCCTTCCGTTCCTCAAGGTTACGTGGACGCCACTCGCCCGGTCTCCTTCCATCGCGATCCCGACGACCCGCGCCGATTTAATCACCCGAAGGTTCGGCCTGTCCCGCGCAGGCACCAGAAACGCTTTGGCCACGTTTACGCGTCTCCCTCTGTCCAGAGTCCCGTAGGCCTTCCCGTAGCCCAAGTACTTCCCGGCGTTCAAAGACTCCAGGATGGGAATCCCCAGTTCCCTCGCAGCATCCAGGACGATCTGGTGCATCTTAGATTCCGTGTAATTGTACGATCGGATATCCAGAGGTCCCCCGGTGCCGCAGTATTTTCCAGCCTCACCGGTCAGGTCCGGCGGGCAGTTAAGCGACTTTAGGAAGTATGGTAAAACGTCCTGGTGGGACCAACCGGTATTACCTAATTTCGCCCAATTATCGTAATCACGATCGTTTCCATAAACGTGCAGCATCGCATTGATCACCGAACTGCCGCCAAGTGCTTTGCCCTTTGACCATCTGCACCTTTTGCCTTTCATCCCCTGACATGCGTTCGCTTGCGGTTCCACCTCGTAGGCGTAGTCCTCCTCGGTTCCTTGAAGCGTCAGTAGGAGCCCCGGTATCTCACTGAGTGCCGACGGATCCTCCCCAGCCTCTACCAGCAGCACTTTCCACCTCTCGACTTCGGTCAACCTGCTGGCCAACACGGACCCGGCTGACCCACCTCCCACCACTATGAAGTCATAGCTGGGATCATCCTTTCCCAGAAGCTCCTCCGTCCTGTCGGCTGGATATTCATTTTTCAAATTCAAGGCGCATTGGGCCCTCAAAATTGTATTCAACAGCTGCGCAAACAGCAGACCTGCCGGTCCTCCTATCGCAGCCGCGCACCCTTCCAACTGACAGTTGTCCATCGTTCCGCTATGCACGATTCTGTTGAGTAAAGCAAAGCGTCTTCATCTTGTTACGGGTAAAGAGTTTGAGAGAAAAATAAATAAAGGATAATGAATTTTTGTGTTCTTAGAAAAATAATCCAATTTGACGTATCTATCGTGTGAGTCACGTAAGCAAGAACCCATACTAATAAATTTTCTCTGCTTCCGTATGTATCGACTCGTTTGTAGCTACGTTCACGTTACAGGCTTTAATTAATACGATTTCAGTGATACACTGAATGGCCTCTTCAACGGTCAATCCTCGTTGGTCTTCTTTCCGGTCAGCAATTTTTAATCTTACTTTGGTCATCGACTTTTCTTCTAGAAGTCACGTAGCTGCACGCTGCGTTAAATCCTTTCTTTTTTTTTTTTTAACAAGATAAACTTCGTTAGCTCAGCTTCTCCGTATCTCAAAAATGAGACACAAGAGATTCTGGCTTCCATCGTTCGACAACACCCATTTCTTATCTCGCTTCTTAAAGCACCGCAAGGGCTTCCCTTAACCCTTTTAAAGAGTAGCCTTTAACCAGCCTCGTTTCTAGCAGCCTTAATTTTACTCTTCGTAAAAACTTGAATTTCACAGTAACAATCCGATTCGTTAATACCCGATGAGTGATGCTGGTTATCTCGATGAACTTTATAGTACCAAAAGTTTTACTGTCGTCTACTCGTGCTTAGCCTTTCCCAAGATGCACGGATGAAAATGAGCCAGTTGTCCCCTAGGGTGAACTACGTGGTCAACATATAAATGTCTTCTAAGAAGGGCGCTAAAGGAGTTTCCGAAAGATGCTTTACCAGCAGTGGTAAACATCCGTTTTGCTCTACTGTTTAGAGACAAGTGGGTACTCGTATTCACGTGTCGTGATAAGGATCTGGACTATATCAATTTTTTTTTTAATTTAAGCAATTTCTGAATTCAAGTGATAATTTTAACCTAAAATTAGCCTAATCCAATAACAGCTATAGATATGACAGCTATCAAAATTTTGGAAGATCCACAATAAACTTAGATCATTCAAGTACCTGCGTGTTGTCGAACCAAGTGCATTTAAATGACTAAATAACGACGTTACCCGAATGCATCTGGAATATTTACTGTTTGATTATTTTAATGTCGACTTACCGACCTCCTGGGCTTGGAAAGAAAAATCGATGATGCTGACGGTGGACCAGATCTAGTCTAACTGGTCGATTCGGTACCTTCGAGATCTTCTCCCTACCACATCGCGCGTCATGAGATATTTCTTATTTCTTTCATAGTGCAAGTCGCCCTCCCTCCCTCTCTCCCTTCTCTCTCTCTCTCTCTCTCTCTCTCTCTCTCTCTCTCTCTCTCTCTCTCTGTTATCTTCGTAACCGTGTAGACTTTTCAGTTTTCATATGCACCAGTGGCTATTAGTTACTCCAGACTGTAGACCACGACCTTCATCAGTAGTGTTCTATTATGCGGTACATATAACCAGCTACTCTTTTTTTTTTCAATACGAACCCAATCAGTCTCAACATTCGAGATTCACGTGTATATATATATATATTTTATGATAATATATGTATATATCTTTATGGATATGTGACAATTTGAAATTGTAATAATGCGGATGAGCTTGTGAGAATAGGAAATGGTTAAGAAAAGACTCGAAGAAAGATTTACGTGTTGTCATTGAACGGGGTTAAAATATTCCTTTCTCTCTTTTCATGGTCTAGAATGATTTTGAATGGAGGATGTCAAAGGTCAAAGTGAGCGTGCATTCTCGATGTACAATGACAACGCGAGAATAATTGGACTCGCGTCATTATTGGCCATAGACGAAGGTGCTAATTGTTTTAAAGAGCGGATATACCGCATTTTCGTAATAAAATTTCTGGCATTTTATTTTATCGGATTTATCAAAATTCACTCCAGTCTTATTAGGTTACTCGTAGTTCCACGCGTCGTGAATCAAGTTCGCGGCCTTTTCCGCGACCATAATGATGGCCGCCACGGGATTAGAATTCGGTACTATAGGAAATATCGAAGCATCAGCCACGCGGACGTTCGTTATACCATGAACTCGTAGTTGCGGATCTACGACTGCGGTCGGGTCAGCCACTGGTCCCATTTTACAAGTCCCAGACTGATGATTCTCGGGGCCCGTTTGGACCCGAATCAGACATTCCCAGTAAGCATCAGTCCCAAAATGATACCTAAGCAAATTAGTCAAGGTTAGATAAGTTTTAATTCGAATGTGGGAAATACCGTGGGAACTAACCCGAGACACCATGGATGAGGCTTCGTGTCCAATCGCAAGTCCCATTTTTTCATTGCCGTTGTCTGGGTCAGACGTGCAACAGCTTTGATGCCCTGGACCAAAATCTTCATATCCTTATCATTCTGGAAGTAATTTGGATAAAGGAGAGGAGGATCCAGTGGATCCGCAGATCGAAGTTTCATGTATCCGCGAGTCTCAGTAACGACGACGGTGGGCCTTGCCACGATTTCTCTTCTGGTGGGACAGGCGCCAAGGACCCCGTCAGGACATTCGGTACCCATACCCGTCCTGGGACACTTGGAACTGAAACCGTCGAAGAAGACCTGCAGATCCGGCACTCCCATGGCAGAATAACTACTCTCTAGAAATGCCGTGACCTGGGTCAGTCCGGTGCTAGCTATGGACCCAGTCCTGTTCTCCAGAAACTGGTTAACAGAGTCCAAGGTGAAGGTCTCGTAGGGCGTATCGTTGATACTCATACGGATCCCAACTGACACGTGATTGTGAAGATTCCCACCGACAGGAAGATCCTTTATAGTTCTGATTCCGACTTTGGTTAAATGTTCCTTGGGTCCTATTCCCGACTGCATCAGGATCTGCGGGGACCCTATGGCTCCCGCCGTGAGGATGACTTCCTTGTCGCACTTGACAACCCGCTTTCTTCCAGTCTTGTCAATGAACTCAATCCCGTAGGCAACGTTCGTCCACTTGTTCACCAGCACCCTGCTCACGTGAGCATTCGTCAAGACGCGAAGATTCTTCCTGTAAGCTACTGGTCGCAAGTAGAATCTTGACGTAGTTCCACGTAGACCATGTTGCGTCATCATCGGTGCCACCATGAAGCCAGTCTGGTTGTATCCATTCAGCCACTTGGTCCTGTGACCAAGCTCCTTGGCAGCGCTCAGCAGATCTTCCGAGAAGTCTGGCTTGTGTGGGAAGTGATCAATGTGCACGGGACCACCTTCCCTGGTCCTTATGAATTTAGTATTTCGCACCATTTCTGCAATTTTTGGATTCTCCGCACGTTCAAAATAATGCTCAATTTCGTTGTAGGACCAACCGACGTTTCCCATGCGCGCCCACTTGTTGTAAACCTCAGGATGACCTCGGACGTACATCATCCCGTAGAGACCACCGGTCCCCGACACCATCTTACCTCTTGGCCAGGAACACACCCCGCCGCTCTCTAACGGGTCATTCCATTATTTAAGCGTTTAGTAACTAGAATAGACACCGGAAGTTCCTATCTTCCGGAAACACCTACCCAAACAGGCTGTAGGATGAGGTTGCGTGGGTTCGGTAAGGTACTTCCAGTCCAGTGCCGTGTTGACTGCATTGAACGCAATCCCTGGCAGGGCGGTCATCGTTGGTTCCTCAGGACCAGCTTCCACCAGCAATACCTTCCACCAAGGATTGTCGCTCAGTCTTCTAGCCAGAACCGGTCCTGCCACCCCAGCCCCGACGATTATGAAGTCGTACCTATTTATCATCGTAGTATAACAGTCATTTCTCAGTTTGGCACATCATCATCTTCACTCGATACTCACCACTCGCCCTCTGGCAATTCATTCCTGCCCAATCGACGACAAGGATCAGAAATGTCGCACCTCGCCATCATCAGACTCTGAACCAGCATCATGAAGGCCGGCACACTCCCACACGCTGTTCCCATATACGATGTGTCTTCGAATTTGCATTGGCAGCATCCCGAACTACCAAAACTAAAAGGATCCGCCATGACGTCGCTCGACTCTATCGGCTGCGAACAAATTATACAATCATTGTTATTTCGAAATGGCATTAATTGCCGACTGGTGGTGCACGCACCATAAATAATAATAATAATAATAATAATGGCATTTTGAAGAAAGACCTTCGTATCGCTCTTAAATGGCACACAGTCGGATTTTCTGTCGCATTAGAAACGTCTTAACGAAGATCACCGGAAAGGGAAAGAACACAATTATACGGATCAACCCGCCTTCCCGTAATTAGCGTAAATCCTATAAAACAATACAATTACAGCAAAGCCTGAGTCATCGTGACTGCGTCCTTAACCCGTGCAACCAGTACAAGACACGATGTTCGTAGAATGCAGTGAAAAACATTTTCTTTTTCTTAAAAGGATCCTCGATCGAAAGGATTATTTTTCTCAGTGACAGTGAAAGTTATCGACTTACTCAACGTCAAAGATTTTCTTATTGCCAATCGCAGGACATTTTGACAGTTAATTATTATAATTTCGCGCGAGACTCTACCGAGTATCTTGATCTTGACAGTTATATCAGACTGTTTTAATTGTCCTTTAATTCGCAGTATTTACGATCGTTAGGAGTAATAGAAAAAAAAAAGAAAAAAGAAATACAAACAGATTCTGCTGTCGTGAAATTCATGATGGCTTCGTGTGCCGAACGAAAAGCGAGATGCGCGCCGCACTGTGGATAAGCCGAAGGGAAACGCCGCGCACTGCCAACCATTAAATGAGTGAACTTGGCATTAGCCGAGAGTTTTTGACAGGTCCGGTTTATCCGAAGTCGACCTTCGCCCAATTGATAAGTCCCGCATTTTCCGTTTGATCCTCCATTAGCTGTTCTGCTTCGCCTTTCACATTTTCGCGGAACTTCCGAATTTGCTTTATTCAATTCGCGCGCGTCGTTCATTTGCGATAAACGTTACGCAAATTCCGCTCTGGTGACCCGAATCGCCGAACCGATCGTCACGTATTGCATCGCGCTGATGACGTCGCAGGTTGTTGCATCCGACCCAACGCGACTCCAAGGATTCTTCGAGGATGCCTGATTGCAGCTTCCAGCTTTTACGCAATTTATTAAGAAGCGTTTAGAAGTTTCGGTTTTTTTTTATTTATTATATCCATCCATATCGTTTCGATCACGATTTACGACGACTGTCGATAAAATTTTACTAATTCTCGAAGAAACCGAAATATCAACTAGATGCCTCTGATTCTGAATCAGCTATAAAATCTGCATTTAGCAATATAAATTACTAATATCTAAGTCAGATTGCAACTGCAGCTGAAGAACAGTGTTCGGTCGTTTAAGTATCTGTCGATTTTGACAATCTGTGTTAATAGCTTTGTTGACCTAATTTTTTATTACCCTAATCGAACAATTTTAATTCTCGTCAACGAACTGGAATTTTTAGGTCGCCTGGAAGCAGTTGCCGAGGTCATAGGTCACGAGTGGGCTCACATTTTTCATTTTTATTTCACGACAGACATTAGAACCCAATAAAGATTAGAAGCACATTTGAAGTTTCTATAGGGCGTGAAAAATGCTTAGAAAGAAAAACTATATAAATGCTCTCCAGCATTAATTTTTCACGCGACAACCGACTCAAAAATACTTCGATTTCGATTACTTACAAAATGTCACTATAGACGCTCGTAACGATTTAGCACAATGAGGAAGCGCACCAAGTTTCGCACCAATCCACGCACGAAGAAAACTTTCGGAACCGGCAACTGCACCAGTATAGTCAGCCAGGTTGGCCAACGGATAAATCAGACGAGAAAGGTTATCCTGGCTGTCCAGCCTAAAACGCTCTGGCGAACCCAGCGACGCGTCTGCAGCTCCGACGCAGCCTGCACGTCGCCTACTTGCTGCAAAATGAAACTAAAAAATAGACGGAAAATTTTCGAAGAAACAAGACAAGAGACTCAAGGGGCACTTTAATGCGGCGTAGATGCAACAAAGGGCTCGCGATGTGCTCGATTTACCTGGACAATAGGTTATCGGTGATCTCGAGGGTCAGTTGATTGGCCGATCGCGCAATTAGAATTTTGTGGTCCCGAAGGGAAGCAGCGCTGCGTACAATTATTTGTTGTTTGTATAATCTTTGAAGTCACCACTGGAACAGGATGAACAGCTGATAAACAGCAGCCAGTGCAATTGGCCGTTGTGCGTCGGCCGCGTCGGCCACGTTGGCATCCGCAGATTTGGCAACTTCCTGGAAGCTCATCGATCCTTCAAGATCCTTTTCTAACAGGATACATAGCATTACGTAATTTGAACCGCGAAATAACGGCCGTTACTCTCGTCCCGAAAAATCCTTCGTATTGCCCATCGTTGTTTCGTATTGAGAGGAATTTGCGGGAAGTCAATTAAATGAACGTTCTGCTTTCACCGACGGAAATACTTTTTAATGACGATTATTTTGCTCTCATGCTTATATTAAAGGATGATGTCCATTGTTTTCCTACAGTACATTTCCATTATTTCGTATTAATTCGTCAATCATTTTTTTACTTTTTATTTATCTTTTATGAACGCCCAAAAGAAATTCTTCAGCGAGAGAAAACGTCCATTGCCAGAAGTTCTGTCGGAATCGAACGAGTTTCGTTTTAGGATATTTTTCTCTTCGTATTTTTTTCTTTCATTTGAAATTCCTTTATTTCTTGGAAATTTCTCGATCCTCGACGTCGCTGCTGATTCCGACTTCGAGAACGCGCGAACTTCGACTGAAGGTTTCGCGACTTTGTACCATTATTTATTCCCGTCACATTTGCCTTTTGCGCTAGCACGAACAATTGATACTGTATACCTGTATAACTAATTGACAAGTGTTGTGTACTCACCGGTAAAGGTACGGGACGCATAAGATTTGCGCAATAAAGTAATAAAGCAATAAAACAATAAAGCAATAAGTGGAAAGAAGCTGGAAGTCGTCGCAGCTGCACCTTGGACAATCGGCCGGAACGAAATAGAGCAACCTGCCGCGACGCGTGATGAAACTCTTGTTATTAATCTTTTCTGCTAATTTGACGCGATCTTTAAACGATCTCGCTACTGTTCTTGTCTTAATGAATGTTTTGTATAAGCGAACCGATACTTGGCGGAAGTGACTAATTTGGCTGCTGCTATGCGGATTGAGCGTAACGCGCGGTCATATTTGGTTCTATATTAATCTTAAGCAATCAATGTCGCACACAAGTTTTCCTTCGTGTGAGTATTTATTATCGCGGATCAAATTAAAGAAGTCATACGTAGACGCTACTCAAATTCTGGTTAAATTAGTCAACGAGTATTCAGAAATACGTCTATGTATTCCTTGTAAACTCCGTAATGCAACGACGCGAGTTTTCGCGTGAGTCAATATTCGGAGAACAAGATAATTCATTTTGTTTCCTGCATATTAATCTGCGAGAGATCTTTTGTCTTACGAGAACAAAATATTTATCGAAAATCTCCAGGAAGATGGATAACTTTTTTTTTCCCAAAAATTTTGATATTTTAAATCGTTCGCGAGAAAGTGAATTGGCAGATTCTCTCGGGCGTCCTAGATGTCCGCTAATTCCCCGAAGCACGTGCGGTCGCGAAAATAAAGCCGTGAAACTGGACGGCGCTTTTTTGAGCCAAGATGAGAATCAAGAGAAGCAAAGCAGCCGAGACTCTACTCCTTACGAAGAATTCAAGAGAAAAATAACAAACGGAAGGTGCAAGGATAATTTGAAAAGATTACCTGAAGCTGGTACAGCAGGAAGGAATGTCCGAGTAAACTCAGAGACGCGACTCAAACGTGGACGAGACGCATCGCACAGACATTCGAAATTCCAAAGGCTTCGACCTCCGTTCGTCTGGCAGAGGCGCAGCAGCAGCAGACGAACTGAGAGCCGAAAGAGACGCGAAGCGGACAGAGACGGAGGGCAGAGTCGGCCTCTCGGATATAACCAGGCAGTCGGGCAGCCAAACGGCCAAACAGCCAGACTCGACAAAGACATAACGGAGACTTAAGGAACTGCGGCAACGCACAGCCGAGACTTCCCGAGTCTCGTTCCAGCGATTCATTCATTTTTCAAAGGCGTCCAGCACGCACGGCTTGGGAGCCGCGACCGAGCGAGCGATCGTCGCGCCGCCGTTCTCTTCGTGCGTACTAACTAAATCGCCTGGCGTATAATGCTCGAACATCTTCACGGCTGACGTCACTCTCCGTTAAATGTGATAAACCGACAAATAGAAGGAAACGTTAAAGTACAGATTGGCCCGAGTCTGAAGAGGAGTCCGTTTTTTTAATCCTTTCGTAACTCTGCGTCTTGGATCCTTTATGTCGATCCGACTCCTTTGGCCGTGTTCATCCTCCTTGATAAACAATGACCAATCGACTTGTGAATTGAATAAGGTAACGAGGGAGGGAGAGAGAGAGAGAGAGTGAGAGAGGAGAGAGCAGAGCATGTGCGTCATTTCTTAATATAGTGACGTCACGCGTCGAACTTTCAAAGAGACTTCAAACGATTCCAACTTCCCCCTCGCGTCTTTCGCTCGGCGCCTTTTGACTGCTCGGATCGGTAGTTAGATATCGTTTACTTACGTTAGAAAGCCGCCTTCTCCTGTGCGTTGCGAAAATCACTTTCGACTTTTGTGTAGAAATTATGGAAATACATGGATAATTAACGGACTTGATATAGCACATAAAATCGCTACACGAATGTATCGCAGTAGTACACACAGTTTAATTTATTAATCGATTAATCTTTCTTATTACTTTCGTGTTTCATTAATTTGCAAAAAATAATAATTCGCAATTATTCATTGTTTCAGGTATGTCAGATTTCTACTAAGGCCACAGGAAGCTTCGAAAATTTGCAAAACCCGTAAGAATTCGTTTTCGGAATTGATAAGGTAGGTGGGCAGACACGTGCTCTCAGCTCGAAGTGAGTCAGACTCTGTGTATTTTGATCATTCTTTTCCAGGACTTTTAAGTCTTGAATTTCTATTAGACTCAGCTTTCATCCATTAAGCAGTATTTAAGATTTCTACAAAAATGACGTTTCGTTTGAAGTTTCCATTAAATTGCCTTATGCATAATGAGAGTGAAAAATAAAATAAACACGTATGCAGAAAAACAGTAAGTTTTAAGGAATCTGAAGCGTCCAGCCTTCTCGTCGGGTTTCTTCAAAATTCCATTCTCTCTCTCTCTCTTTGACCAATGCCGATTCTAAGACTATCGAAATATTCGAAATACTTAAATTTCGAACGATTATCCTCTGATCCGTAATTCTACCTTCCACTCGTCATCATCGAAATTCGCATTCGAAATCGCATTCTAAGCTAAAAAATCGAATCAACGATTAAAAAAAAATTACAACGATTAACGGTTGGTTTGCATATTCAACATGAACAAAAACAACAAGAACAACAACAACAGTAGCGGCATGACGCGCAGAGTAAAAGCTCAGGCCCGCAATAATAATGGAAAATTATTATCGTTCCGCTATAAGAAAAACTGGTAGACTCAGAGAGACGTCAGAAGATCAAGAGCAGCGCGACTGCACGTGCTCGCGTTTCAAATGCCTGACAGAATCTCAAATTCGGTCCAGAGCATCTTTAAGTATTTGCCGTCGCAAATCCAGCTGCGCTCTGCATTCAGTTAAGATTTTCAGAATTCACATTCACTTTAGATTTTCGCAAGGAAAAATATTACGGTTTTTTAATAACGAAGGACAAGATCAAGCGGCGAGATGCAGATGAGATGCATTATTAATTAATTCATCAGGAACTTGAGAAGAATGTCATAGTTGATGAACTTGTTGTAATCAAGGGACCTTCGTCCCGCAGGATTCCAGCCATCCAAGGGAACGTCCTTGGCCTTGAAAATTCAATCCCGAGCATCCGCAAGCTGCGATGCTCCAAGCCTAAAGAATCTTCCAATATTATTATTGTTTCGGACTATGAACCAGTGTCTGGACCAATTGGCTCGAATCTCCGACCGATGACTGAGCACACGATATTTCAAGAGAACCATTAATATTCCAGCCTTTACAGGTTAAACAGATATTCTCGAGAAGCCCCTGACTAATCGTCAGCTGCGGTGCAGCCTGGCGACAGGTTGCCAAAATTACGAAAAGACTAAACGTTTAGTCTTTCAGCGAAGAGTCCCGTTGCCCTCGAGAAGGAATTGCAAGTGACGAAAGTCCATGAGCTAGAAACGTTACCTTGCCAGCTGATAAGGAAAAACAATATTATATCGAAAGATTTGTACGTACGACTAATCGCACTTGATAACTAAGCACGATACATTTTTCTTTTATGATTTACCGCGCACTAATTACATTCTTTAACATCTTCACGAATATACATAGGTATTGCATACATACGATGAGAGATATTCTTGGGATGAACGGTGATACTTAAAAAATTCAAAGCACGCGTCGTTTACAGCGAATTTGTAGTATTTTTAACAAGAGCCAAAGTAACGGTGCATTGCGGTGCTAACGAAGGTCACTCTTAATCAATAGAATTGTTAATAAGTGTAAACGTAAGATAAAATTACGTAACCAGCAAAGACAGTAGTAACGGTGCCCGCTGAAGCGTCTTCGGATCCCGAACTACGTTGACTCAGCAATTGTCTCCAGAAATTCATTCTTTCCTCGTGAAGTGAAGTTTTCATGGTCAACGCGATACTCGACTTAATTCCAATTTGAAGGTAACTGCCGTGCTCGTCGTATTTCTGCCATCGTTCGGTGCCGCCCCAATGGGGCAGCGTCGGCACCCTGAAATTAGACAGGACGAGTTACGAGTGATAAGGAATATAAAAACATGTACAATCGTGATAAGAAAATGGTACTGGCAAGATCGTGCAATACCCATTTGCGGCAAAGGATGTCCAAAGTCCCGTTAATTTCTTCATCATTTTCACGTCCGTCCGACTCATATTTTTCCTGAGGCCGGCGAACATCGACTTGACGCGAGGAAATAAGTAAATAACGTCGTCGCCGTGCCAGATGCCTACGTCAGTTTCGATACCCACCATTTCATAGGCCATGCTGAATGTGCCTCGATATTCAAAGAGGTACATGTATCCTGCTTGGCTCCCAGTTTTCACTTGCGTTTCATGCATGTTTAGCGTCGGATAATAAAAATATAAGTCACTGTACATGGTCGTGTAATTTTTGATTACCTTTAACAAAAGATAATTTTTTATCATTCAACATTTTTTTTTTTTTTTTTTTTATTACTTTTTATCCATAATCAATATACCATAATAGGACCGATCGTCCAATCATTAAAATAGTAGTCCGTGACAGCTTTGAAGTTTCGGTGGAGACTGTCGTCACTGCCAGTCCACCTGATATCGTATTTGATGGTATCGTTCAATCCCAGTACAGCATTTTCCAGCATCGTGAAGTTAGTGTACTCCTCTGAAAGCAAAGCTCATCACTCGAGGCTAACAATAAGATCGGGAAATTGAATAATCAGCCCTATAGGAACTCGTGTCGAACAATTATACATACTACATGTGTAAATATTTACGAAAAAGAAAAAAGAAAACCCATGATAATGAAATCAAAGTTTTCTGAACTCACCCCTCATTATGAAGACAGCTTCGTTACGCACGTTTCCACATATCCAGGGCATGTCCCGCATTTGACCTTGGCTCATCAAGTTCTCCGGACTGTCGGTGATGATGGCTTCGTCGGATTCGGGTTCGTTCGTGGGAACAAACATTAAATCGCGAAGTTTCTTCTCCCAAATTCCAATTAACGACGCCTTGAGCTTCCGGAGGCATCGAATGATCGCGCTCGAGTTGTCGGTTGGGCAATTGAAGACTCTGGCAGCTTCTTGACTCCTCTTGAAGGCCACTGACTTGTCTATGTATCCGTAATGACCAGAGGCCAATGAACTTTGCAGGATCAATTGGTGAAACAACCCTGTCGATTTACGCGATATACGCGAGTAGTTGAGCATCAAAACGGCGCGTTGCAGCTGTATGTACACGCATGTACTTTCGAATTGACTGTAAAGGAAACGTTTCTCACCTTCCGTCTTCTTTGAAAGTGCTAAAATGTGAGCACATACTGCGCCGGCGCTGAACCCTATCAAGGTCACTCGATCAGGATCGCCGCCAAAGGCGGCGATATTGTCCTGGACCCATCGCAGCGCCATCACCTGATCCTTCAGCCCATAATTCCCAGGCGACACTTCGTCTCCGGTGCTGAGGAACCCAAAGATGCCCAGACGATAATTCATCATGACGAGGACCACGTCGTGATCGAGAATATACGGGGCACCGTATATATCGGGAGTTGCCGAAGTCTCTTTGAAAGCTCCCGCGTGAATTCCTACCATTACTGGTAGCAGCTTCGAGCTTTTCTCCTCGAGCTATAAATTACAAAATGCAAAATGTGGCAGTTGCAATTATTTTTGATATCGAGCAACCTGGACAAGAGTAACGATAAGATATACCTGCGGCGTGAAAACGTTCAGGTAGAGACAGTCTTCGACTCCTGATATTCTCCCTTTGTAAATTTGAGTACAATGTCTGGTGCCATTGTCAGCTGGGTACGTACCGGTCCAGCGTTTTGCAGGCTGAGGTGCCTTAAATCTGTGAGGATCAATTTATGTTGGCATTGACATCGTTCTAGTAGAAATTTCATTATGAAATGGCCAACTTGATGAACTTGAACTCCTGAACTTGCTCAGCAGGGACCTCGACAGGCCCTGATCTTATCAAAGAGAATTTCTATTAGGGCAGTTTTATGCCTTGAAACGTCACGTGATCTGTACTTTTATATGAATTATGGTAATTCAATTTTATAAAAGTTTTTAAGGACGTTTACGACATATTTAAGGAACTTATAGGACTTACATACCTGAAGTTCCCAATTGGTGGTTGTGTGTAGGGGATACCTAAGAAAGCAGACACGATTCGACCATCGTGCGTTGATATGTAGACACCTGTTAAACGGCCTTGACCAATGGTAACCGATGGGTTCGCGTAACACCAGCTTTGTAAAAATAAAAAGTGTATTATAATTTTAATCGATAAATTCGACATTGCTCGCTGCCAATAAAAGAGACGCACGCCACACGTCTATACTTTCTCAAGTTGAACTATGGCTGTGAAAAATTGCCTCAAGTGGCACGCTGTCATTAGCGCACATTATACAAACAGTAGATACCGATGCAATACAAATAAATACTGACAATTAGCAGTTGCTGCTGTTGGATAATCAGATCATTTCATTATTCATAACCTCAAATACTTAGGATTATCAGTAGACCACTGTTCGAAAGGATATATTAGCATTAACAGTACAATATTTCTTCAGCAAGAAGTTTCCAGCAGGTCGTCCGTGACTCTGATCAGAATTGCACGTGGACACAGTCTCATTTAAATGTCGCTCAATAAAAGCGAAGCCTATGAAGAAAGTTAAAATAAGGATGATAACGCTCAACGTAGAATTCGAACTTTCGCCGGAAATTAGTTAACCAATCCCAAGAACCTTCCCAAGAGCGCATTCTGTCCTCAGAAAGTGGAAATTCCATAGCCAACGAAACGCCTGTTTTGTTTCCAATCTACGACGCTCTTTGGCGTCTTACTTGTCGGTCGACAACGTATAATAAAGAGAACTGGAAAATTACTGATTTATGATAAAGGAAGTCCAGAGGCCCCTCACTCTTTTTCGTCACTTCACAATCAGTCTCAGTTCTACTTGTATTCGATTCCCCATATACGTCGGATCCCAACCCCAAATCCAATCCCCAGCATGGGAATTGCCTATGAGTTGGTACAACCTACCGAACGCGCCTAGATTCTTCAAAAAGGACATGCGTATATGCTGATTGAGTTTAAATCATTTTTTATCTTGACCTTGATCCTCGCCGCTGCCGCTGATTTCGACTACGATAATGCGCGAACTTAGATCGAAGTTTTCGCGATTTTTGACCACTATTTATTCCCGCCACATTTGCCTTTTGCGCTGGCACGAACAATTGATACTGTATACATGTGTATATCTTCAATGAGATATTTTTGGGATGGACGGTGGTATTTTAAAAATTCAAAATGCGTGTCGTTTACAGCGAATTTTTTGTATTTTTAACAAGAACCAAAGCAACGGTGCATTGCAGTGCCTTTAAAAGTCACTCTTGATTACGACGATTCTAAATAAGTAAGCAAGATAAACAAGATAAAATTACGTAATGGGCAATAACAGTAGTAACGGTGCCCGCTGAAGCGTCTTCGGATCCCGAACTACGTTGACTCAGTAATTTTTTCCAGAAATTCATTCTGTCCTCGTGAAGCGACCTTTTCATGACCAACGACGGATTCGAATTATTTCCAATTTGAAGGTAACTGCCGCGATCATCGTATTTCCACCATTGTTCGCTACATTCCCAATGGGACAGCGTCGGTTGCCTGAAATTAGATAAGACGAGTTAGGAGTGATAAATAATATAAAAAACGTACAATAGCGATAAGATAAAAATAGTAACAAAATCACAATACCCATGTGTGGCAAAGAACGTCCAAAGTTTCGTTATCTTTTTCATCATAATCAAATCCCTCCGACTCATTTTCTTCTTCAGTTTGGCGAAGATCGACTTGGCACGAGGAAACAAGTAAATCCCCTCGTCGCCGTGACACACGCCCAGATCAGTATCGTTACCCGTTAGATCATAAGATGTACTGAACGTGCCTCGATATTCAAAAGAATACATGTATCCTGCGTGGCTGCCAACGTGCATCTGTGTTTGCATTATGTCGATCGTCGGATAAAGAAAAAATACGTCCCCAAACATCGTCGTGTAATTATTGATAATCTTTAAAAAAAAAAAGAAAATAATTTTTTATCATTGAAAATTTTTGTATTACTTTTTATTGATAATCGATATACCATAACAGGATCGATCGTCCAATCATTAAAATAATATTCCGTGATGGCTTCGAAGTAGCCGTCAGTGTCCGTCCTATCGAGCATCCCAATGATGTTTCTAATGGTATCGTTCAATCCCAACACAGTATCCTCCAACCGTGTTAAGTTCACGTAATCGTCTGAAAGCAAAGGTCATCACTCGAGGCTAAGATCGATAGGAACTCGTGTCGAAGAATAATATAGAGAAACATGAGGAAGGAGCCGTGAAAATGAAATTAAATTTGTCTTCACTCACACGACGTCATGAAGAGACCTTCGTCCCGCACGTTTCCACATATCCAAGGCATGTCTCGCATTTTCCCTTGGCTCATCAAGTTCTCCGGACTGTCGGTGATGATTGCTTCGTCGGATTCGGGTTCGTTCGTGGGACCAAAGCTTGAATAGTGAATTGGCAGCCTCCAGGCTCCAAGGGACGACGCCTCGACTGTCCGGAGGCATCGAATGATCGCGCTCGAGTTGTCGATTGGGCAATCGAAGGACTCGGCAACTTGGCGAGTCCTCATGGCGGCCTGTGACTTGTCTCGGTATCCGCTGTGCCCAGTGCTGGTTCCACTTTGCAGGATCAGCTTGTGAAACAGCCCTGCCGTTTCAGGCGATATACACAAGTAGTTGAGTGTCAAAAGCTCGCGTTCCAAGCATATAGGTGTGTACTTTGGAATTGACTGTAAAGGAAACGTCTCTCTCACCTTCTGCCTTGTCTGAAAGTGATAAAATGTGAGCAGACGTTGCACCGGCGCTCAACCCAAACAAGGTCACTCGATCAGGATCGCCGCCGAAGACGCCGATATTCCTCTGGACCCATCGCAGCGCCAACGTCTGATCCTTCAGCCCATAATTTCCAGGCGACGCTTCGTCTCCGGTGCTCAGGAACCCAAAGATGCCTAGACGATAATTCATCATCACGAGGACCACGTTCTGATCGAGAATATACGGAGCACCGTATATAGCGGGATCTGCCGAACCCTCTTTGAAACCTCCCCCGTGAATTCCTACCATTACTGGTAGCAACTTCGAGCTCTCCTCGTCGCGCTGTAAATTGCAAAATGCAAAATGTGACAGTTGCAATTGTTTTTGATACCGAGCAACTGGACAAGAGTAACGATAAGATATACCTGTGGCGTGTAAACGTTCAGGTAGAGACAGTCTTCGACTCCTGATATTCTCCCTTTGTACATTTGAGTACAATGTCTGGTGCCATTGTCAGCTGGGTACGTACCGATCCAGCGTTTTGGAGGCTGAGGTGCTTTGAATCTGTGAGGATGAACTCAAGTTGACATTTACGCAATTCCAGTAGAAATTCCATCGTGAAAATCGAGGACTCGAACTTTCGGCCGTCTTCCCAAGGAACGTGGGACGTACAGTCGTACATACCTCATATTCCCAATCGGCGGCCGTGCGTACGGGATACCTAAGAAGCCAGAGACGATTCGACCATCGTGCGTTACTATGTTGGTACCTGTTAAGCGGCCTTGATCGATAGTAACCGATGGTTTGGCGTAACAGCAACTTTGTAAAAATAAAAAGTATATCGTTAGTTTTCTTGATAAACTCAACATTCTTTGCTAGATAATAAAGCGCGCCTGTTCCCTGTCAAGTCCAACTACGCTGTGAAAAGATGACCTTTAACGTTACGCTTACTCTAGCGCATATATTACAAACAGTAGATACTGACCACTGGCTCTTGCAAATATTGAATAATTATATCGTTTCTTTATTCATATCCTCCGATACTTGAGATTATCAGTGAGTAGATACGATTCTTCGAGAAGGCATATTAGCATTAACACGTTAATATTGCGCCGATAAGAACTTTTCGCCAGGTCGTAGACGACTCTGACCACACGGCACGATCTGAACGTCGTCCTTATTTCAATGTCGCCGAATAAAAGCTAAACCTGTGAGAACGAAGGCTGATAACGTGATAACATTGAACGAAGGATGCCAACTTCCGCCGGAAATGAATGAACCAGTTGGTCCCTCCCAGATGCGCATTATGCTCTCAAAAAGTCCAGATTCCATAACGAATGAAAGCTCTGCTTTATTTTCAATCTCGCTAACAATTCGTGTTCTCGTGGTTGTTCCACAGCCAGTGAGTCTATAGGGTCTCGGTGCCGGAGTGAAGTTAGTCGCGACTCGACTGTTGCCTCGAGGTCAAATTCTCAAGCCTGGGTATTGGGTTGTTCAGCCTTGCGTTTCCGTAACCTACTAAAAGCCAAAGGGGACTCGGTTAATTATTATCAATCACATTATTTATAGGCACTACGTATATGTATTTTGTATAGAAACTATATGGGTTGCACGTAGCGATTCATCATTTTTCTATACAAGATATATAAATTATACATATAAATATAGATTTTATATGCCCTCTTTTATATATATTATTTTCTATAAATTTGTTTCACCTGCGATCCCTCTTCTCGTGCATAGGGGAACGTCACAACTTTCATTGAATTCAATTACTTATTTCCAATAACCTCGGCCCGAGTTTGGTGAACTATAAAATGACGCATTACTGTTAGGGAAATTGAGTATTTGGGGGACTGTCAGTCGCCGCTATGGGAGCGAACCTAAGGAATTACGCAAGAGCAACACTGAGCTTGCTGACGTGTCTCTACCTGATTGTCTCCATCTGCCATGGATATCCGTCGGCGAGCATCGGCCAGGGTGCATTGAATGGTCTTAACATAATGACTCAAAGTGGTAGAAACATATCTGGTTTTCTCGGAATTCCATACGGAAAACCACCGGTTGGGCAACTGAGGTACGTGGAATTCTGCAATTAAAATATATAATAGCCATGCACTCGTTGGATGGACCAGTTGTCGGTCAGCCGAGACGCACCGATCGAACCTGGATCCTCCGGTTCAGTCCCAGGGCAGAGCCGGGCTCCAGGCGGTGCTTTCTTCACTGAACAGACTGTAAACTCCTTTTAGATTCAAAGCACCGAAACCTGCGGGTCCATGGACTGGCACGTACAATGCGACGAATGGGACCATCCGGTGCACTCAGGTTTTGGACGGACCCATTACAGGAGAGGAGGATTGCCTCTATTTGAATGTCTACACGCCACAGGTATTTCTTGCAGCTAGACTGCCTCAATTGCGGCTTCAAAGCTAAAAAGTAAATTTGAATTATTTAGTTACCAGACAACTTTACGAAGTCGCTACCCGTTATGGTGTATATATTCGGAGGAGCCTTCGTAGTAGGAGCAGCCAGGATTGATCTTTACGGTCCAAACTTCATCATGGACTACGACGTGGTCCTGGTGATCATAAATTATCGTTTAGGGCCTTTGGGATTTATGGCAACTGGCGACAAGGAGGCACCAGGTAACTTTGGACTGAAGGATCAAATTCTGGCTTTGCGCTGGGTGCAGGATAACATTGCAGCTTTCGGCGGGGACCCTAACAAGGTGACCCTCTTCGGTAACAGTGCTGGCGCGGCGTTCGTGCACACGTTAACCCTTTCCGATAATGCAAAAGGTAAGAGACTCTCCGTTGACATTAAATTGGCGATAAACAACAAAAGATGTGCGTCAAGCTGCAAGAAAGCCAATGATTAATCTTATCCTGCAAACCGCAGGACTCTTCCACAAGTTCATCCTCGAAAGTGGAACCGCCACGAGCATTTGGGCATATCGGGACAGTTCCGAAGCTTTCCAGATAACCTTGGGCCTCGCCAACAGTTTCAACTGTTCAACCGCCAATTCCAGCGCGATAGTCCAGTGTCTGAGGAAGCAGAGCGCTGTATCCATCATGTCCTATTCCGCAGCCGTTAATGGATACGCCTTCGTTCCAACTCACCGACAGCCCCAGGAACCTAACGAGGCAGGGCAAAATGCGGGACCTTCCGTGGATTTGCGGAATCACGAGCGACGAGGGTCTCCTATTTTCAGCCTGTCAGTTTTAACGACTGTTTATTTTATCAAGCTTCAACCATTGTATTTTCCATCGCAAATTCCGTTATATTTCAAAAAACCTTTATTTCAGCTTACATAAATAATCAATCGCAGTGGGCCAATTTTTTGGCCGCTGTAAACACAAGTATCAATTCCGTGACGGAATTGCTCAGAGCTGGTAGCCGTCGCACGGAATATGTCAATGCTATTAGGAAAAATTACTTCAACGATCTAAATGCCGATAAGGACGTGGTACGAGACAACGAGCTATATTTCCGGCGTCACTAAAATTTATATTAAAAATTCTGACTAGCACAAGAATTATGCATCTGTGTGTCACGATTTTCAGATACTACAAAATTATACCGATTTGATGAGCGACACCTACTTTGTTTATCCCCTTGTGGATTTACTGAAGACGCAGCAAAAATTGGGAACTCGAGCACCGTACGTCTACTTGTTCGACTTCCGCGGCGTCTACTCACTGACCTACAGGGCTACGGGGAATGCGACGGTGCTCGGCACGTCTCATGGCGATGAGAACTTTTACTTGTTTTCCCGTTCCGATCCGTCCTATGTGTCACCCGGTATAAAGATGACTAAGACCGATTTCGAGATGGTCGGACGACTGACGGGGCTCTGGACTTCCTTTGCCATTGATGGGTAATTTCTCTGTTTCACTTGTCAAATGTCTCTGATGACAAACTATTGACTTTACGTTCGCTTTCAGGGTGCCGACACTGGCCAATCAGGAAGACGCCACAGACGCCGATAAGTGGTTGCCCTACGACCAGAGCACCAAGTTTTTGCGCATTGGAAATAAAAGAGACGTTTCGTTGGTTATGAACTCTGGACTTTATGATGACCGAATGCGCTTTTGGACGACGCTAGTAGGTTCGTTCCTTTTAAACGGAGCTTCAAATTCTTCGTTCTCGATCTCGACGCTCTTATTAATAATTTTCTTTGCGAGTTTCGTTCTTTTCAGGTGACATTTGAAGCGCGATGCAGCGCATCCGACGCATGTCTCGCGCTGTGTATCGAAACTCGAATTAAAATAATTCAATGAAATTCGATCTCAGCTTTTAAGTTAGCGAACCCTTCGAGTGCATTTTAATGCGAAAAATTCACTCGAAACCCAAAATTTACTTAACAAATCCTCCCCCGTCGTCCGATTAATAGGATATGTTTTACAAGGATTTTCCAAAGCATCAAAGTCCAATGCGAGTCTTTCTTAAAGCTACAATAAAAATGAGTGAACGTTAATAAAAAATAGTGCCATACGTAGCAAAATGGCGTTAATAATTTATTGATATCTTTATGTGAAATATGCAATATGTACATGGACTGCGCACTGAGCGTAAATCACGAATGAAAATGCAATGAAATATTTACAAATATATAATTTATCGTTTACGTTGAGCAATCGCACCGACTCAATGAAAATTATTGAATCGCGTGTGCTAAATTATTTTTCTTTTGTTAGTTTTTCGATGCATCATTATGAGCGAAATGTTGCGTCATTTAAGTATCGCGATAGGCAGCTCTCAGACAAAACAACTGTCAGTGTCACCGAGTCGCAAAAGCGACAGAGGCATTTTTCCCAGCAAAAGAAACAAACAGTTTTGAATTGTGCCACAACATTTGTGTCACTCGTCGATCAAAAATTCTGCCTCGGTTTCTCTTGTGCGTTATTGGGTTGGAGCCGACAGCTTTGTTTTTGTTGACACACCAATTTCATGCACTTTCAAGAAACGGCAAGACTGTCGTCAAGTTTTCCCAATTTTCATGAATCTTCGAGTGCGATTTCGACACAGCTGCCTTATCGGAGATAATTTTAACCTTGAGCCAACATTGCTCGTGATCGTCCTCCTTATTCGACGGTCTTGTTCTCTTGAGCTCCTCCAATTGTTCGTGTACAATGTCGACCTCCTTCTGCCATTGTTCGCGAACGTCGTCCTGCTCGCAGGACTCCCTGATCTTTCCCTGGAGGTCCTTGTCCTTAGAGGACAATCTGTCCAGCTTGTTATCGCGAAAGTGTAAAATTGGCAAATCGCGAATTCGCTGTTCGCGAGTAATAGCCGCTTTCGATCTTTGAACTTTGAAGAGTCTTGGATCCTGAACAAAATTATGAAAGGACGCGTCGTTGTCGTCCTTGCTCGAAACTTTCCAATCCTCCTTTATCATATCCGCACCCTTCTCCGCAATCATGATTGTGGGTGCGTTCGTGTTCCCCGTGACTATGCAGGGCATGATCGATGCGTCTATCACCCGCAGACCTGATATCCCGTGAACTCTGAGCCGCGAGTCAACGACCGCCATTGGATCCGAGCTTGGACCCATTTTGCAGGTGCTAGTCGGATGATATATTGTCATTGTGTAATATCGGGCATGGCAACGCCAGTAATCATCCGATAGGAAACGGAACATTGAACATTCCGGAATAACGTTGGAGTTGGGCCGAGCATTCAGCTTTTTCATAGTCGAGGTCTGACTCATACTTTCAATGAATTTCGCCCCTTCGATCTAAAACCGTATTTCTGCGTTAATTCAAACTGTAAATGGGATTCGTGAATTATTATTATTATCATACTTGCCAGAACATCGAGATCGCGAGGATCGTCGAAGTAATTGGGCACGATAACCGGATGTTGCTTTGGATCGGAGTTCCTGAGCTTGATGTAGCCTCGGCTGCGAGGTCGCATCAACAGCGGCATCACGGAATAAGTGTCCTTGTACAATATTTCTTCGAAGACACTCGCGAAGAATTCGTCCTTCAGTCCGCAGTCTCTCTTGCCGAAGAGGCCGCCGTCGGTGTTATCGGCCGACGAGGCCAGAAAGAGTTGAACGTCGGGATAATCCAGCGTAGCGTCGGCATATCTGAAAATCCCAGGTGAAATGGTGACACCCGAAAGGAGGTGGTTCCTCCAGCCATTTCCGACCACTTAAAAAGTCCACTTACTTCGTGTTGACAAAAGCCATAGCTTCGCATTCGGGAACCGTGTAGAGCGGCCCAGTCTTATTGCCAAGAAACTGCTTGATGGTCGCCAGCGTGAGGAATCTTGGCAAGACGAAAGCAAAGCCAGTTGGCTCGGGACATTCGGCTGGTGGATCAATGAGATAGGTGATCCCACCCATGGCAACGTGGTCCTGAAGGTTCATCCCGACCCCAGGACTATGATGAACCAGAGGAACGGCCACTTCGGCCAGATGATCTCTGGGACCGACTCCGGACAGCATGAGGAGCTGAGGCGACTGTATGGCTCCGGCCGATAATATAATCTCCTTGTTCGCGTACACCGTGTGTCTCCTGAGACCTCGACGAAACTTAACCCCGTAGGCGACCTTACTGTCCTCGTCGATCAGGATCTGTTCGACGAGCGTGTGCGTGCTCACGTGGAGGTTCTTCCTCTTGGACGCCGGCCTGAGGAAGGCCTTGGCAGCGCTGCAACGCAGACCATCCCTGAGAGTCCCGTGAGAGTAGGTGAATCCAGTTTGACGTGGTCCATTGACATCTGTCATTTCGTAGCCCATTTCCTGTCCAGCCTTGACAAAGGAATTGGCAATTGGCGTGTGATGCCTGAACCTTTCGACAGTGAGGTGGCCATTGGTACCGTGATAAGGGGAGTGACGCAACTCGGGGATGGTCATGTTCTCCGATTTCTTGAAGTAAGGCAGAACGCTGTCGTAGTCCCAACCGAGATTCCCCAGTTTGGCCCAGTTGTCATAGTCGAGCTTGTTGCCACGGACGTAGAGCATCGCGTTGAGGACGCTGCTGCCACCTAGGACTTTACCTCGGGGCCAGTTGCACCGATGCTCGTTCATCCCTTGACAGTAGTTGGTGGACGGTTCCGTTTTGAACTGCCAGTCCATTGAGGTCAGCTGGAGAGTTGGAAAGACCAGGGGGACGTCCGATAGGACAGTCTCGTCCCCGCCGGCCTCTACGAGCAGCACCGACCAATCCTCCCTCTCGGACAATCTGTTCGCTAGCACCGATCCGGCTGATCCGCCGCCGATCACGATGAAGTCGTAGCGACTTAGCATTTCCCTTATCGGCACAATTTCCACCCTGTTTTCCCGGTCGATGATGTCTTGTCGCAGCAGCACTATCAGGAATCGTAGGAAGACGAGGAAACCTACCTCGGGACCGTAAGACAGGGCTATTCGCGTTGCTGAGAATGCGCCCATCAACGTCATTGTCGATACGCTTTAAATTCTTACAAAAGGACACTAACGTTTTGACTATCGGCGCTGTCACTCGCTCTGCGTCCTGTCAACTGACACTCTCGACTCTCTCGACTCTCTCGACTCTCTCGACTCTACCGACTCTACCGACTCTACCGACTAGATGCGATCGCAGTGATCGCAGTGGCTGCCTGTCGCGACCGACACGGACTATACATGTATATACGCGAAACGGAGTTTCGGCGCAGTCAGCGATTTCGCAGGTGCGACGCGATGGGCGCCAATTTATGGTATTTGTTATCCAAAAGCGGCACGAGATACGTTGCTTTGCTCTACCCGTCGCTTACGTGCGGCTCCTCGCGTAACGTGACTTATCTCTCTTGGCCGAAAGACCGAATTTGCAATTACTTTTACCAGGCGATAACGATTTTACTGTAAGCTGCATTTAGTCTTTACTTATTGTTGCATTAAATGCATTTTTATTTTATTCAAGCTCCGTGCTTATCTCGCAGTGCATCGTCTTGCTATTTATATTTTAAGCTACAGTCGATCTCTTGTCGACGTTAACGATGGAATTTGTAATCCAAACTTATCTGCTTGAGAAGTAATAGGATCCCTGAATGCAAAGGCAGGTAAAGTCTTAAAATTATTATCTTTATTTCAGAAATTCATTACACTCGAGATTACGTGAAAACTTTGGAATTTTATAAAATTTCACTTATCGATTATATAATTGAAGTATATTAATATTAAAGCGTCATTTAACTAACCTACAAGCAGAGTGCCCAAAGTGCCTGAAGATGTCGCGCTGCATCTTTCTCGTGCAATAATTAAAAATAATCTCACTCCCATCTTAAGCATTAAACCCTTCGAAGTCAAACTGGCTGCGATTCGCCAGTTTGCGAATTCGAAAGTCAATTGCAGAAAATAATATTGGCAACGAAAGATTTGATGTTCGTGGCGTTATTCTTAAAGTGATAATTTATATCTTAAGCTCTGCGTCGTTATGTCGTGGATTCGGTTAACGAGGAATGGTAATTATAAAAAAAAGTCATTCAATTCCAAAATATGATGAAAGTGACGCCTCGATTGAAACTCCTCTAGTCGTCATGAGGAATCATTATCGAATTGACAGTCTCTTCGTCATTCGATTAACGCGGATCGCAAGTTTGCGTTCCCCCCTCTTCTTCGGTATCCTCCATTGGAATTTTCAAATTTTCCCACCTCTCTTTGTCGTCGGCTGAAAAAGAAAAAGACAACCGGTGAAAGAAGCTGATCATATCATTTCGACGAAGTAGTCTAAAAATATGTATAAATACCAGAACCGGCCAACTCAGCTGTCGCACTGCCAGTTGTGGACTCCCGGGTGACGTCTTTGATCGAGCCAACATTTTCTGGGATTCTGACAGATTTAATAATCTTTGGCTTAATGTCGTACCAGGCTCCGTCGATCTTCCACTTATGTGGCATCATCCGATCGCACCGATCTTCATGTCCGATTTTGACGAGCAAGTGAGTCACGGCCGTAATAAAAAGTTTCTCTTCGCCTCTAAAGACCGGAAGTTCCTGATAGCAGGTCTCGGCTTCTCTCGGTCTGACTTCGACAGGCAAACATTTATACACGTAACCTGCTACTCCCGAGAATTTTGTCAGGACAGCCATGTAGCCTTCCTCCTTTATAATTGTCCGTGCAAAAAGAGCAAACGCCTCGAAACCCATTCCGAAGACGTAGCTCCTTGATGCAGGTTTTGGCTTCAAAATCGTATTAAATATTTCGGTTGACAGCTGCTGCTCGTCCCTCTCAAAGAAACCATAGCTGGAAGATACGGAATCAAAGAAATTCCCACCGGCCCTGAAGACTACTGGAACATTCGGATACACATTAATTTGATCCATGTTCAATTTTAGGATCACGAGCTTAGGATCTTCAGTCTGGATCGCAGTATAACCACAGGCCTTGTGCTCTGCTTGCATTTTGAGTCCAAGTTTATAGCCGCCGTGAGTTATCACATAAATTTCTCTTTCAAAGTCATTGGTCCATGGGTTAATTTCTAGAAGATGATCAGCAGCTCCACTGTAGAGCTTCCTGAACTGGCTAAATTTACAATTGTTCTCGAGCGATCCAGGACTCCAGAATCCAGTGAACCCATGGTAATGATCGAAGCAGGATCCTTCGTTGAAGGAACACGTCACGCCCGAGCGCAACCTTATCTGGTTCTTCCGCACAAGAACGTCCACCTCGAACTTGTACATGGAAATTTCGAGGGAAACTTTACCAATGGGGTAGACCGACTCGCCGTGAACATCCTCCTCCGAAACAGACATTCCGTATCGCGTGCTGTTTCCTCTCGAAGGCGAGATCAGATTTATCGAGTGACGTGACGTCCCGTTCTCCATGAGACCCATCACGGAAAGGCCTTCCGCTATTTCGAACAATCTTTGACGATGCATTCTCTGACATTCCTCTCTGCCTATCTTGTAAATTGCTTCGTTCAGCTCTTTGATCGGATATCCTAAGTTGACGTGATCCCGAATCGTCCTGTTCGTCTTCACTTTGCATTCTAAAACTTCAACGTGCACGATTTCCTCGAGTTCCAGTAGGTGGACTTGCACTTTCCTCGTAGTCGGCGCTCCGGTTGTTCTTTCGTATTCGTTTAATCCCGTTTCTCGAAAAGTTAGCCCGAAATCCAGAGACTTTGCACAATCGTAACCAATCAATGCTTCGGCACGTCTGATTGTCAATAGAATCAAGACGATCAACCGGCTGGACCACGTTGATGACTTCATCTTCTTGGACAGCTCGTAGCTGCCCGAAGGAGATGCGCGCGCGTTCACTTTCCGATTTCCCGAGAAACTCCTTCGATAGGAGAAACCTAAATCGAGGAGATCGATGATCGCTGGAAATTTTGATAAATCAGAAACAAGATTGAGATAAAAGATCGAAACTCTTGAGCTCGCACTTTTTGCTCCTAGGACGAATCGGAAGCTTATGGGGCTCCTTTGTAAGTTTCATCCATACCTCTATATTCTTGAGCTCTGATTGGTCGCGGTTCATCCCTACCTATTTAGAACTCCCATGCAGTATGTCATATGATCCATTGGATCATTAGATTTCTACAGACATCAACAAGCCTTTGTTAGCTTCAAACTATTTGGACTCGCTTAATCTTTAAACGTCCGTAACGATCCTTTGATTTCACGTATCACTGATAAGCAAATATTGCTATTGAAAATTAATTTTAAAAAAAGTAAAACACGATGATATCATCGATTGTTATTAGTTCGCCTTAAAAATAACGAGTCAGTGCAAACTACATCACCTTTTTGATTTTTTATTATTCGTTAAATCATTTGGAGAAGATTTTTAAACACGATAAGCACAAGCTGAGTATATAGAAGTTAACTTGCAACTGTATTTTAACATTATTATTGAAATTATATAGGACGTATCAGTGCGTTATCAGTCCGAGGCGTGTGGATCATTATTATAAATAAATATCGCACCTCAGCGATACATGTTAATTATAATTTCAGTCAAATAGTTATTTCTAATGGATTATAGGACGTCTTACATTGAATCCCCATATAGTTACGTGAAAAATATTAAATTTATTCTCTCGATTTTAAGATGCAACAAGTGTAATCCAATACGCCTATTAGAGCGTCAGCTGAACAGAGTGAGCTGGGCGAACTGGGCGACAACCGGCTGAAAGCAGGTTGATTCGTCGAATGTTTTCAACAATCCTAAAACGTCATTAGGGCTTCTCTGTCTCCGTTGCTACATCATGATTAGTAAGCTGTTCAGATAGGATCCTCCACTTCCGGTATCTAAATCGTGGTATAATGTTTGAAGGACAGCATTTTGAAAACATTTGACGAGACAAAGATTGCAGATACGATAATAATAACAACACAGTGTACTTGATACATTTTAATAAATAGCTATATACAAAATTGTAATTAAACTCAGCTGAAATCGTGTTAGTATGAAAAATTTTAAATAAAAAAATTCCAAAATTTGTACATCGATCAGCTGACGTTTCAAAATTGAAAATAGTCATCGAAGCCGTTGACTATTACCGTCGGTCAATGAATTACCAAAATACGTGTTTGGCCAGTGCCAATATGTTCTTATACACATTTCTGGCCTTGAGCTTATAAATCCATTCACCATACGCGCGCGCACTCGCAAACTTCACGACTCAATATATTTAACACTTACGTTACTCTAAAGTATTAGTGAGAAAAATACTGGAGCTTTCTTTACCTTGTACGATAGAGGATTCAATGATAATGTTATCCACTTTTGATTTACGTTAAGAAGGTTACTTTACATAGAGAGTCTCTTAATAACTTGGTTTCGTTTATCACACGAATTAGAAAAGTTTTCTCCGCAGAAATAAAATATTGCAACAGAGAAACTTTCTCAGGATTTTCACAATTATTTCACTACGAAGCATATATAGTGCTTTCCAATCGAGCCTCGTGCCTGTGATAAGGAACACACGATAACGATTTAAAAAGATATTAAAAATATCGACTGATTCGTCATATTGAGATATCGATCGATCCATTGTTACAGTGCTCCGATATTATCGACCAATTACGGTTCGGCACTGGTTATCCGGTGAGTGCTCGCTGTTTTACCGACAGGTCTTCCGCGCATGAACTCCTCTATCGAAGTAATACTTAAGTAAGGATGTCATCTTGTCGAGGAAGACTCTATCCCTTATCCTCTGTTCTTTCTCTTGAGCCAAAATTCTTTTATCAGATCCGATCCCTTTTCTCCGATCATTATCACCGGTGCATTGGTGTTTCCGCTCACCAGGTTGGGCATTATGGATGCGTCGATTACACGCAATCCCGTGACACCGTAAACACGCAATTGAGGATCGACCACAGCCTCCGGATCCCAATATGGACCCATCTTGCAGGTTCCCACGGGATGATAAATGGTGGCCGAATAAAACCTAATCATACATTCCCAATAGGCGTCAGTGTACATCGTGATGTGTTTGCATCCCGGAAATTGTATAGTGCTGAGTTCGCTTCCGAATCTTTTGAAGGATGCTGTTCTGCTCAGAGCGATTCCAATTTTGACGCCCTCGACGAGAGTAGCGACGTCCCGAGGATCCTTGAAGTAATTCGGATATATTAGCGGATGGTCGAAAGGATTCTTGCTGCGGAGCTTGATGACTCCCTTGCTTTTCGGCCGGAGAAGCATGGGGATCACGCTCCAGGAGTCCTTGTTGCTTATTGGGCCGAAAACGGCGTCGTAGAACCTCTTGGTGAGTCCGTGAGCCTTGCGAATCTGTCTGCCGCCGTCCGAATTGGTCGAACCGGATATGAAGTGGAGTTCAATATCCGGAAAGTCGTCCGAGGCGTTTACGTACTTCGTGTTGACAAATGCGAGTCCCTCGACGCCACCGAGAACCGTCAGGGGTCCGTCCCCGAAAATTGCGTATTGCATAACGGCCGGGACGCTGTGCAATCTGTTTTCGACCATGGAGACTTCCTGGTTCACCATGAACGTCAAACCACCCAGTCCCACGTGATCTTGCAGATTGTGTCCCACCCGAAGATCCTGGATTACCGGTATGCCGAGCGGAGCAAGATCTTCCTTGGGTCCGATACCGGAAACCATGAGAATCTGAGGAGAGTTGATCGAGCCACCGGAAAGGATGACTTCCTTCTTGGCGCGAATCCGATAGATCTTGTCATCGCGCGAGAACTCGACGCCGTAGGTCCTCCTGGTGGCTGGATCGACCAGGACTCGGGTGACGTGGGCGTTCATGGCGATGTGAAGGTTCTTCCGGAGTCTCGCTGGCCTGAGGAAGGCCTTCCCCGTCGAGCACCTGCTCCCACGTCTTATGGTTCCTTGCGCTATCATGAATCCCGAATGATGTTCCCCATTGATGTCCCGATTGGCGTAGCCCATTTCCTGGCCCGCCTGAACGAACGCCGCTGCCAGCGGAGTGTGCCAGGGCGCCTCCTGGACCGTCAGGTATCCTCCGGTCGAGTGATAAGGCGTGCGCGCCAGGTACGGGTTCAAATTGTCCTCGGACTTTTTAAAGTAATACAAAGCATCCGCGGATCCCCAGCCTGGATTTCCTTGCTGTTCCCAGATATCGTAGTCCTTCTTGTTACCCCGTAAGTAGAGCATGTAGTTCAGAACGCTGCTTCCGCCTATGACTTTTCCGCGCGGCCAATTGCACCGACCATTTTCCATTGCTACGAAAGCCAACCATTTGTCACAAGTTTATACTCTTTTCTTTTTCTTTTTTCTTTTTTTTTTTAATTAGACCTGCGTAATTGATCGGTTATAGGAATTTTTGAAATTTTTACCTAAGCAGGCGTCTCCCTGCGGTTCGGTCTTGTATTTCCAATCAAGCTGGCTCAACTGTAGATAACCGGCAAGTAAGGGAACGTCAGAAATTTCAGTTTCATCGCCACCAGCTTCCAACAGAAGCACGTTCCAGTTTTCAATTTCCGATAAACGGCTCGCCACTACGGCACCTACGAAATTATTGATTATCGATTATCAACATTATACCTATGTATAGAACTGCAGGTAATTCGAGTCGATAACTGTTGACAAACCTGCTGAACCGGCTCCTACGACTATGAAATCGTAAGCCGGAAGTAGGAGCTCCGACGGCACGTTGATTGGTCGCGATTCCGGATCCATCACTTCGTATTGAAAATAAGCAATAGCTGCGGCGAGAACCGGAAAGAAATACGTCAGGCCTCCCGAGGCCGAAGTTATCATGCTCGTGACGACACTTTCGACACCCATCTTGGTGCTTAACAAAAATCCTTTGGATTTTACCTAGAACGAGGTCAAAGGTTCAAGATCGAATCTTAAATAAGACTTTACTATAGTTTTAACGTGAATTAAAATTTTTTCTTTCTCTTGGATCCTCATACTGTACTCACTTTTTTGAAAAATTTTCGACCTTTCAATCAGGCCCGCTGATTCACGGAGATGAAGTAACACCGGATGTACTTTTTCGCGTCTCACTGAAACTGATTATACAAAACTGTTTGATGGATTGTTAAAAAGTTCATTAAAATGTGAATACTTGAAAAAAGTTTGATTCAAAAGTATCTCGACTGAGAGGCGCGCACGCACACGAGTCAAAGTGTCAATCAACCTGTACAAATTGTTCAATAGTTTTGACCAAGATGCCCGATTGTTCCTGCTGAAGAATCATCTATCGACTGACGCATTTCCAACGGCTGACTCGAATGACATTAACGAGTGGAGAAAGCTTTCTACTGCCATATCCACACTGAACGTTAACCCCCCAACCATCATATTCAATTTATGGCGTCGTGTGTGGAAAAGCGTCGTCTAAAGTTTTACCGGCATTACACGTGCTTGCAGACACGTGTCCATCCAATTTTCAAAATCAACAAAGATACATTATGTCACACGCGTCCACCTTGAAAAAAGATTCAACGAACGACTACCGCGAATATTGAATAATTTTACGACGTACGTAATAATTACGACTACTTATATCTTGGTTTTTTTTGCAATTTTTTTATTGTCCCACTTAAGAATTTCATTGAAGAAACATCAACCGTATCACGTGATACGCGAGAGCTAAGATAATTTAACGTAGTATGGATTTCTAGAGAAATTCCACAACGACGTATTTCGAAGGTCGTATTTTTAAAATCCTAATGTGGTAGGTCATGACTGCACGTTGCTTTTAAATGATCTGAAAGAAGACGAAAATTGTATGAAATTCAGGAGAAGAAGAGTCGACCGTCGCGCCGATTGTCACGTACCTAAAAGGCACGTGTCGATTCATGCAGATTCCAAGCAAGTAAGTTACCGTAACGACGATGCGCCACGAATGACAATCGGTTGTGAAACTTTCGACGACTATGTAATTTACCATTAACGCGATCCGCCTCGTGAAACTAGAAAGAATTTGCGAGAACCTCTTGGGTGCAGCGACACGTGAGAAAATTTTTATAAAATCGTATTTTCGGCCATAATAAATTATTGCGTGATTTATTAAAATCCTGAGTGAGCAGGAATCGTGCTGGACTCGACGGGCCGTTCGCGATGCTCGGACTCGGCTGTATCTTAATGCGTAACGGGATATCTCTCTCTCTCTCTCTCTCTCTCTCTCTTTCTCTCTCTCTCTCTACCTTTTTCTCTGAAGGAGTCTTCCACGTGTTAGCGCCTACCCTTGGACGATATTGACCTACCGATTTCAGCTCGAAAGCTTCGTTTCTGCAATTGCATCGAGGATCGGCGACTCCTTCGCAGTCACGACTTTCGATAAAAAAGTAAAGACGTTTCCGGTCAGCGCGGATTGCAGCAGCGGAATTTAAACGGATTTGAAATGTGGGCAACGAGAGTCGCCGACTGTTCTAGGTTTTCGTGTCACTCGGAGCATCATTCCTATTTCACGAGAAATGTTTGCCCTTCCAATTGGCTCCTATGTCAACGTTTCGTTTAGGCCAAATTCTCGCTAACTATACTGTGTACTAGGTCAGTTTTAAAGAAACTACTATCACGTAACGCAACTGGTAGTGACATCTCGGTGCTTTCGAGAAGCGACTACAGAAACTGTTGTTAAAGAAAAAATTGAGCCAAATTTTTCGAACGTTAGTTTTAGGTTGATTTCAAAATAATCATTGTATCGCAGTGATTTTACTTATTAACTACGCGACAGCGAAGAGCTGGAATTCTCGAACCTTCTAGAAGCAGGAACCATCCCAACTTTTTGTCGAAAAGAACGTCGACTTGTTCAAGTTGAAAATAGTTATATATATATATATGGGAAACGATACACGTATTTAATTGTCATCGTTAAAAAAAAAAAGGAATTTTAATGTTATCACCTTATCACAGAACTGACTCAATCAATTTATCAACATTGAATTAATTCAATCAGCACCGGGGTGACCAGTTCAAAGAACGGACTTTTTGTTTTCTGCTGATTCAATGAAAATAACAAGCAACGGCGACACGTGACACTGCTGTAGTAGGTACGTCACACGTGGTATGTCTGCGTATCCATTCCAGAAGATAAAACGCCGAGGATGGAATTCATCTTATCGCGATGTTATCACAAACGTCGAGTTCATTGACGCACGAACAACAGCAAGCTCAGCCAGCAGAGCTAAGGCGAAGGACGTCGCGACGCACTGACCATGGCCTTGCTGCTCCTGGAGCAATACCTACCGCTCTATCCATTGAGATCAACGGAGCATAGGAAGTCAGGATTAGGGGGAACAGGAGGAACGGGAGGAACGGGAGGAACAAGAGGAACAGGAGTAGCCGGTACGCCGAATCGGGTACGATAGAGCGAAGCAACGTGGCTTCGTCGTATAACGGTTCCCTCCTGGACCTCCCCCCCCCCCCCCCCACCTCCCAGCAGCTGCGGCCCCAAGTTACTCACGACGACGCCTTCCTCTTCTCGCGTTCCTCCTACGCTGCGCGTCTCTACGCCCAAGCACTATTTTTCATAATTTCCCTCTCCTGCCGTTTAATCTTCAATTTTAATTTTCCGAACTTTCTCTCGATCGTAAATTGCCCAACTTCCAGGCTCCGCTTTGCTCAACAATTTTTACTATTGCGTAACCCTCGATGTGCTCCTCGCTAAAATAGACGATATATTTAGAACCGATTAATGTCGTACATACGTTGCACAGAGCGTTTAGATTTAGAGAGGAATCGTTGGTAAAATCGGCTGTTTGCCTTATGGGAATTTTCCAAAGAATCAAATTTCACTGATACTTGGATCAGTATCAAAACAGTAAAACGATTGTGTACAGAATTTATAAAAAAAAAAAATGTCCAGGTTACACGCTGCAAGCTAGTATCATAAAGGTATCGTTACAGTATCATTTTTTAATAATGCTATTCTGGCACCTGCGATCGATGATTCGTCCATTTTGTTATGTAATTGTCTATTTGTAAGCGTCAAACGGTGGCACCGAGAACACACTGGAAACGCGTCGAAGAATTATGGAAAGTAGCAGGCAGCGTCACCAGGAATTTTCCAAAGTTCTCAGTGTATTTCCTATAGTCCTGCTCGCCCAATGTTTCATCATAGCGTCAACGTGTTTCCTATAAAGCATAACGCAGCTACAGTCCGTCCTGCTGCCCGTAACTCCAATTTACTACAACAAGAATCTTAACTCGCCGCGCTCCAACGAATCGGCATTCGCTTCCTCCAAAATAACGGCAACCGGAGCATCAGGCGGCACTTGGAAAGACGAGCAAAAGATTTTACGACGAACCAAAATATTCGTTCCCCTTGGCTAAAAGAGAGTCTTCCGGTGGGGAAGGAAGAAATTTCCCCGTCGTACACAGTCGATGACGTCAATAATTCTCTAATGACAAGGAAAAGAGGAAGCGTGATGAAAATCGTAATATTCGGTGAGTGATGATGACGTCACAGCAACGGTCTTACGGTAAAGAACGAGCTAGCCGCTACGGTCGACCTACTTAAAGTGGCGACACGAACCCAACCACCGTGCAGGAAATACAAATTGAACGGCGGAAGAAAACAGTGACTGGCGGCGAAAGGTCGCGTACAATTTACACGGAATCGTAATGGCCGCACGTTCCGTCCTTCCGTAGGAAAATCAATGCCGGCCATATGACTCTTCGTTATTACGACATTAAGGCCAAGTCTTGCAATTAGAATTTGACACCTCGTTGAGTTTGAACGTCACCTCGTAGATATTTCGCGTGGAAAGATAAACGCGCGTGTGACGTATGATGGGTTCATCGTTCGGCGAGCCCTAACCAGGTAGACGCGAAAGGGTCTTACGAGTTCAGTGAAATCGTAAGTAGTTATCCGAGAGTCCAGTGACGTCACGCGAGCGACTTTTTAGAAGGAGCTACGTGACGCCCTGCACGCCTGGCGAGTCTCATCCTGGTCCATCACTGATTCTGCGCCCACCACTTTTTTTTTCATCTTATGACAAAGAAAGAGAACAAGAGAAAGGCTCGTGACTTGGCTCGTATTCGCTTTACGTATAAGTTGCATCTTCTCGTTACGTGGCACTAAATATTATTTTTCTTCTTTCCGTTAAACAGGAGGATGCTGCGGCTCCACGAGGAAGCGGACCATCGTCGGTGGTTACGTCTTCACCTGGTGGTTCGTCACGGACGTCCAACGTCTCTCCCTAGAGGTGATGACCCTGAATCCCGTCTGCGAGAGCGTCGAGACTGCCCAGGGCGTCCCGTTGACCGTCACAGGAGTCGCCCAGTGCAAGATCATGAAGGCAGATGAGCTCCTACACACGGCCAGCGAACAATTTTTGGGCAAGAGTGTACACGAGATCAAGTCGACCATATTGTCCACTCTGGAAGGTCACCTGCGCGCCATTCTCGGTCAGTATACGCAATGCGTGATCGTTATACTTTCTTTAGTTCGCCGATTGAAAAAGGACAATATTTTTTTCCCCATTTAAATAATATTCTCATGACTCTGGTAAAATACGTGAAATATTTACCTGGTGGACGATCGATATTTCCCTGACGCACGAGAGTGCCGGATATCGATTAGGAAATATTTTAATATTTATGATAATTGCCCAGAGGACGATTCTCCCTGAGGTCGCCGCACGCGCTCGATATATCGATCGGTGCTTTACGTTACGACCCCAAAGAATCGCCTCTCAATATTTCATATTTCACCTGGATTCGTCAAAGTGTTGCTGATTTTCTGGCTAGAATGAAATTCACTTTGAAAAATGTATTTTCCAACGAGTGTCGTGCTGCAGGGCAGAGACCTACTTAACCGACCCGAAGCCAACGGAAGCTCATTTTATCATTACGTACCTTGGAAGCGGCAGGACGTAGGGCTGGGGAAGTGGGGAAATCTGGGTTTTGGAAAAGCTCTGTCTATAGATATACACCTATATTGTAATTTTGTAAAGGGAAAATTATGTGCGCCAGTGAAGACGAAATAGTCGAAGCGAGCACGCGCGACAGAAAACGAATCGTTTGAGTGAGAATGACAGAAGGCAGACACGCAGCTCTAGTCCTTACGGCAACAGAGGCAGCGTTGATTGGCGCTGACTGAGGTCAAGATGATTATGTGTTCACAGTCTATACCTACGTAACAGCTGTAAGAGGTAGGAGGTTATGTAGTTTCTAATTCGCTTGAAAATTGATTAAACTCAATATCGGCAAATTAGGTCGCCTTTGTGGTAATCACCCTAAAGCCTTGTCCACATCCCTGGCACAGTGTCGGACGTAGGCAGAGCAGATCGGAACGATACGGTGCGCAGAAGGACAACCTCCAATTCTTATTATCTTCTCGTTTATTCTGTATTTTTGCTTCTCGCAATATTTTCTCGTTGCGCAATCCTTACGCGTGCTAAATACTCTCTGAGGAAGACTCGGGAATTTCAATTATTTATTTCACCAATTTAAAATCAACAACTGGCTGTTGCGCAACCGGTTGAAAAATACCTAGAGTGACGTTAAGCAGTGATAAGACACGCATGGTCGATAATATTGAAATCAATTAAATTTTTTCATCAGGATGGAGTTTGTGCGCGAAATTTTTTATTGTGTTATCGGAGGTTCAATGTGCTGTACCGACCCAAAGAATTAGTTGTACCAGGATGTTTTGTTATTTTTTTTAATTTTTATATTCGCGTATAATAAACCTTACGTCGCGTGTGTTTTGAAAAAAAATAAAGTGATACGCAACAGGTGCTCGGTCAAAGTTCGGATTCTCCGGTAGTAGACGGTGCTGACTGTGTGCCGCGTCATTTGATCTTCCGCCTTGAGTCTCATAAATCAGCAACATTTGACTCGAGAATTTCCTGCTTACGCAACTCCAGAGATTACTTGTGCTCCTGACACGATAATATCAAAGTTTACGATAAGGATGATAACGGTCGATATTAATGACAAAATCAGTCTATGGTGGCACGTTAGTCGTGAAGGTTCTAAGAAAAGCTAAACAGATTGAAAAAATTATAATAGAAACGTAATGGGTTTCCTCTGGTTGGAATGTGTGTCAGTAGCGATGACAATAGTTGGAACAATTGCAATTGTCAAGAGGTAGGCGGACCACAGAGTTTAGATCCTCCTTGAGTACCGGTTGGTCGTTAGGTCGTTGGGTCGTTAGGTTAAATGACAGGTGCGGCTGCTATCGAATATGGTTTTCTGAAAAAATTGATTAGGTTATAAAAGTTGATTAGGTAAAAACGTCGGAATCGTTAATAAAATTTTATCTCGTCAGACAATAAGCAGTGACGAAATTGTTACGACGTCCTACGACCACCCGTCGCGAAAAGTGACGAAAGTTAACACGAGAGAATGAAATCTCTTTTCCAGGAACTCTTTCAGTCGAAGAAGTGTACAAAGACCGAGACCAGTTTGCGGCTCTCGTCCGAGAAGTAGCGGCGCCTGACGTCGGCCGGATGGGCATTGAGATTCTCTCCTTCACGATCAAAGACGTTTACGACGACGTCGAATATTTGGCGTCCCTGGGAAAAGCACAGACAGCCGCGGTTAAGCGAGACGCCGACATCGGCGTCGCCGAGGCCAATCGCGACGCCGGCATTAGGGTAGGGACCTCTTTCGCTGCGCACCTTGACGATCTAAGCGACGCGTCTAACGATAAAACGTCTCCCTGTAACAGGAAGCAGAATGCGAAAAAGCTGCGATGGACATAAAATACAACACGGACACTAAAATCGAGGACAACGCGCGACTCTTCCAGCTGCAGAAGGCGAATTTCGATCAGGAAGTCAACACGGCGGTAAGAATACAATTTTCGTTTTTTGAGATTCAAAGTTTTTTTAATGGTCACGGATCAAGTAACTGTCCAACGAGGAAATCGATTGATAACTTTTCAGAAAGCTGAGGCCCAATTGGCGTACGAGCTGCAGGCTGCCAAAATAAAGCAACGATTGCGAAACGAAGAGATTCAAATTGACGTCGTCGAGAGACGCAAGCTGATCGAAGTGGAGGAACAGGAAGTCCTTCGTAAGGAGCACGAGCTTCGAAGCACCGTGCGTCTGCCCGCCGAAGCCGAAAGCTACAAGATCGGCAAAGTCTCCGAGGGCAAAAGGTTTCTCGTATCTCTCTCCTTCTCCATTAGTTTATCAGTTTATCAGTTTGTTCGTTTATTCGCCGTTAATCGTGACTGATCGATTTCTTTCTGGCTTCCGACGTAATCAGGATGCAAACGGTAGACGCGGCCAAAGCCGAAGCCGAGAGGATTCGATTGATCGGGGACGCCGAAGCTCAGGCGATGGAAGCCATCGGAATGTCGGAGGCTGAACGGATGCGCAAGAAGGCTGCGGTTTACAGGAATTACGGAAACGCCGCCATTCTGAACATCATACTGAACGCGATGCCCAAGGTGGGTCATAAAGTTCTTAAAGATCGATTGAACAAATAATCTTTTTTCGATTCTCCAACTCGTGACTTTTCTTTCTGTTAGATCGCTGCGGAAGTAGCGGCTCCTCTTGCGCGAACCGAGGAAATAGTTTTGCTAGGCGGAAACGACGCGACCAGTGGAGAAATCACGCGTCTGGTAGGACAAGTGCCGCCAGCTGTTCAAGCCCTCACGGGAGTTGATATTTCGAAGGTTCGTTATTGACATCAATAGTCATCCCGTCGATTCAGACTCTAGTTTTCAAAGAGAAACTCTGACTTTACGCTTTTCGAAGGCTCAATGCGAACGAGTCCTTTACAAATGGTTTAAGAAAACAAGAGTTGCCTCCTATTTGTACTAATACATATGTAGATATATTAGCAGGCTGCTAACCGTGTTATACGTTATTGTTAAGATGTACTTTTACTTGTCTTCAGGTGTTAGGAAAAATTCCAGGAGCCAAGTAATGTGCGTTACAGGTGGCGCATCCGTCACTCTGACGAATTCTAATGACGGTCAAACGAAAGGCAAACAAAAGCTATACTGCCAGTGGTTTCTCTGCTCTGCTATTCTACACTACCTGTCAGCGACGCTTCTCAACTTTTCTCCTTCCCGAACTCTTCTACCTCAAGCTCCGGCAACCCCGGTTAGGAATAACTTCAGTGCTGCTACGTAAACACCGACATTCGTCAGACTTTGGAAATTCGTCGCGTCTTAAGGCCGGAAGACTGCGGGGATAGCGAAGTCTCGCAAGTCCTTTTTCCCAACTGGGACGATATAACTGACAATGAGCGCAACGATGTCTTATGAAAAGTTGCACGCGTTGCGGTTAAATATTTTTAATTGCGCACAGAGTCACACGCAAAGAACATTTAAAGAGTTCATGTAGAAAGAACTTTTGTAAAAGAGCAATGTGCACTTAAAATGTCGACGCGCGCCTTATTGAATCTCGATGTGAAGTGAGGTTTGAGAATTTTGAAAAAATTCCCGCATTTACATCCCAACGAAGCTTTTACGTGTCATTTAAAAGGGATTTTTACATTTTGCCTTAATACCGATAAGCGCAGCTTCCGCCAATTGGCTTTTCCATTGAATTTCTTTTTTCGACTTTCATTAATATTTACTCTGGAATTACGAAGAAACGATCCTACAGTGCAAGTACACAGTACACACCGAACTTCTTCGTCGCTGTTGCTCCCACCTAATTTAATTTCCTGGGGGACCTGATATCCAGAAGATATATTCGATTCGAAAACTGAAGTTCAACGTCCGTGATAAACACGCACACGCACACACACTCTTCACAGGATTCCCGTTGACTTCGTACACTGAGCATCAGTCAATGAAAGATCTAATTAGGTCCAATAAGTTTCAATTAATTTCTGTGATATTAGCTAAAACAGGCAACTGCGCATTCGATAAAAAAAAAAAAAAAAATTTGTGTAAAATCGACGACAACCTGCAACTTGTACCGCGACGAATGTTGTATAAATTAACGACAGCACAAATTATATTCTTCAATTAGGGCAGTATATTCAAGTAACCGTCGTTGTTCAAGAGTCCGTTTCCATCGATCAGAGATCCGAGAGCGTCCAGCCTCGTTCCTCAATAGTCTGATCGATCCGATAAACCAACAATCAATTGTGACACTTGAGCTTTAAATTTCCTAAACCCCACTGTCATTCTCTACTCGATGAACTTGCGTGATGCACTCGCAGAAATTGTTCGCGTTCAGCTGTGGTCCAAAACCAAGTGTTCTGCAATACAACTTAAGTTAATAGTCATTGTCAAAAAAAGAAAAAAAGAAAATATGATACGAAGGATCTCCGAGAGAGACGACGGTCATAGCCCAGACGAAATGATTAAAAGAAAAAGGGAAAGGATAGAGTTACAGGAACGAATGAGCAGTGGAGTGTTGACATTCGGAAATTGTGTTGTCCGATTAGCAGCCGATTTAAGCTGAACGAACGTGACAAGCGCTATTGAAATTGTAAATCTATTGTGATTGAATCTGTCAATCATTGTGTTCAACGTAACTAGGTAAACTTAACGGAGTCGATCTAAATCTTCATACGTAGTATGAAACCAGATAAAATACTCCATAGTCGTTGTACATAAGCATAGACCTTTAATGCAATTAGATTGTCGTTCGTCAGATCCATAAGTGGAAAAAGAGATTCTTTATTCTTGCGACAGCCAGAAAGCGCTCCCGTTGGTCGTCCATTTGATTAGAATCTAATCTCGATATCATAACGATACGATGCGATAACTTTTGTCTAACTGTGAAAAAAAAAGACAAGTTGCCTATAATTAAAATTTTGAAAATATAATGATCTGCCACAATCGTCTTCCCCGCCCCCCTCCACCCCCACCCGTGGATGCAAATTGTCAAACCAAATGCGTCACGTGGTCACGATTAAAATACTGGAAAAAAAAAAAGAAATTGCAAGAGCATAAATTATGTCGGACGATCCACGAGAGCAATTCGGCGTTTGCAGAGAAAAGACGGATCATTGCGAAAGAAAAAGAATATTAAAAAAAAAAAATTGTAATCCTATTCCTTCAGTCCGAAACCATGTCAGTTGAGCGCCACCTTCTAGGGATGATACCGTTGTTCGTTAGAAATCATCGTGCCACTTGTTTTATTGTCTTTCAAAGGAAGTCTAAGCTATACTACTTCCACAGCAAAATGTTTCTCTAATAAGCTTCGTCTAAAAGAGGAGGAAAAAAAAAAAATAATATTATTTCGTGAATGCGCGAACGTTTACTAACATTGAAGCATTCCTTTTCTTTAGAGTAGTCGTCGACGCGTACCGATCATATATAAAAAGGAAGAAGAAGAAGAAGAAGAAGAAGAAAAATCCATTTTTATACATAGTTGTGAGCCAAGAGAGTTCGTATATAGCCTTTACACACACACACACACATATATATATATTTCTTCCTAATTTAATGTATTTTCGCATTACCTTAACCTTTCGATTATAAAAGATATTTGTGAGCATCTTTTAGTTGGTAGAGTCCGCATGTCAGGGGACATGCGCAAACGAGAGTTTTGACTATCTGTCCAAAGCTTTATGGTTTCTGTAAGAGTGAGACAAGATCGTTATACGATATAATCCTTAAACGAGAAGGAAAGCCGTTTTAGAAAAAATTCCATTGAAAGCGATCGACGTCTGTTAAAATGCGAGCAGGAAGATAAAAAGAAATCGATCAATTTAACGAATTATCGACCGCTTTCACAGTAGTGCGAATGTAATATATATTTTGAGATTAGAAAGAAATACTTGTAACGAATGAAAATTACGTGAGAAAGAATTGACCTGCTTTACGATATTTCTTAGCTCTCGTTATTCATCGAGCCTTTACATTAGTGTTTATACATTTATGTTTTCTAACCTTAATCTTAAATATTGATAGTGACTTTTTTTTAATATTAGCCTCAAGCGAAGGCAATTATCGTTTTATTAGCACTTAACGTTCAAGAGATTTGTGTATTTCGAAATAAATTTTCATAGAAACTGGTTGCGGTAGGTTTAAGCAAAATCCAAAGTATCTGTAATCGTGCATTTTTTGAGGATCTTCAATACCGATTTGTCAGCTGCGATCGACGTCGAACTCTGCGTGCGGTCGATATTAAATTGACACTGTGTAGCGGATAGAAAGCAAAGATACAACCTATAACTTGTCAATCGGAAATTTTGCACATTCAAATCCGATGATCGTTAACTGATAAGCGTTCGGTCGTAAAACGTCAAATTTTCTTTCCCGACTTGTCACTTGCCGTAAATCGACTGGAGCCGTCGGGAAAGGCGCCATTTGTAATAAATTCTCTTAAATTCTAATCGACACCAACAGCGATAAAACTTAACAGGCTTTACCGATCGTAACGACGATCACGCTGCTCCATGTCAATATAATAATTCTTAATTATTTGGCATTTAAAAAATTTCCTAGCCCCTTAACAAGATATTAAGATACAAAGTGGGTTTTTCAGCGCGTTTGCTGAACCTTGGAAAAGAGTTTTCGGAATTCGGTGTCCCCCCGTTTTACACGGTGTGCAAGCAAATATTCTGAATCTGCAATTCCACTTGAAATGTTTGTAACTAGTTTAGACACCTGTTGTAACAAGAGTGACGTGTTACAAAGAAAATTACACACTCGCACGCATAATGGCATTTATTGTGTTAAAACAAAAACAAAAAAACTAAATCGATGTTCAGCCTACCCGTCTTACGTCCTTTCCCGATCCGGTCCTGGCAGCCCCTTCGCCCTCCTTTCCCAGCATCCTTGGTCCTTCAAGACGACCTTCGATTATCTTGTGAGTCGTGACTACAGAATCCCACAGGTTATTATTATTATCGAGCGAGATCGAGACACTCTTGTCATCTAAATGAAACAGCAACTCGACCAACAAGCTTAGAACTAAAAATAATGAAATCTAGTTAGTAATTCAAAATTAACCAAAGTGTCTAGGAAGAATCTAGTATTTTGTAAAGGATGAACGTGAAATGATTTATATTTTGAGAGTTGCGTCTTGGACGCATTTCGATACGTAGATAGATGAGACAATATTATGATCGTGTCGTGCTCTACTCTAACTGAAAGTAATGAAGTACACTATGTAAATTAGTGAATATTTTTAATAAATGGATGATTAAATTAAAAATTCATTTAATGCGCCTTCGTCGCTCATTTCCCATCCGACGAAGCCCGACAGATTCCCCATTGACAGGGGAAGGGAGAGGAGGAGTGGGGGGGGGGGGGGGGGCGAATATTATCGGTCGCTGCTGCTCATGGAACTTTTTCTAATTGTAACTTTCCGTGAATTCTAAGCTGCGACTGGCGACGAATGCGAAACAAGGTGTCGGGTTTGTATAAAGTAAAATGAATAAAGATAGACAAGAGAAACAAATTTTCATACCGATTTTATTACAGCAAGTAGACTTGGTTTTATGTATTTACATAGAATCGTAACTGTGTCTCTTATCGTAATCGTTAACACATAGACATTTAGTAAATTTATCAATATTATCAAGTTTGCCTATATACAGAAATATACAGAGTCAATGTACAAGAAAGAATTAACGATAACTCCGCGACTACCTTCTTAACCGGCTAATTACACAGCGATCGCCACTCGGCGCAGGGACGCGCCTCTTTAACAACTTTATCTTTTAGTTTTATAATTTTCAAATTTCAGTCCACTCGGACCGTCTTGCCTGACGAAAATAGTCCGCGCTGCGGCCGCCGTCCTTTTCTCGTTAGGTAAAAAAGTATTCTACAATTCCGCCTGTCGCGAAGGAAACCAGACACACCGGTAAGACGATCATCTTTCCAGGGTCGGCGCCTCGCGGGGACCAACCGAGCACCAGTTCGGAGACGCGTCCGTCGCGACTGGACGCTGCCGACGCTCAACGTCAGCGCACCGACTTCAATCAACTTCAATCAACTCGACGTCTCGTCCTACCGAAGAATCGAAGATATGGAATTCTGATATATTTTCTACCCCATGCATAGGACTTTGTATGCGTAAGACGGTTGACAAATTGCGCCACAATCACCAACCACCGCATCATCCTCCCACCCTCCTTACCCGGTTCTTTAAAAAAAAAAAAAAAAAAAAAAAAATATTGAATTCCCTTTCGTATGCGAAAAAAACAATGATTCCGTTTGGCTCGCTTGTCGATTTTGCAAATGAAAACTGGACTTTACCGTGTGACGTCTCAAAGAAAAAGGAATGCCAGAGGAGGGGGAGAAAAAGCTTCGCGCCAGCCTCCGGGTTTGATCGATCATGTAATCGAGTCCACCTAGGACGATCCGCTGCTTCATCGAACATTTGATCTTCGCTCCTAGAAATCCGAGCGTCTCTCGTTGCGAAGCCTTCGCGAACGCGACAACCGCTTCCTGATAATTTCGAAAATCCAGGCCTCGTACGTTTTGAGCAGTGAGGCCATTTTTAAACTTTTAATTGGTAATTACCGATACTCAGGAGGAGCCTTCGATCGACCGGGCCCAAAGACGACTCCCTTCACTTTGCAATCAATTAGCAATAGGCTTTTGATTCGCGTTCCGTTTGTACTTTGTTAAGAAAATTAGGCAAATCCCAATTGGCCGATCGACGCAATTTCCTTCCTTTCGAAGATTTTTAATGAAAAATATTGCAACTCAGGGAAACGACCTCCTCGCGGGGATCCGAGTAAATTATTAAAATTTTCTTGCCAAGACTAACCAGAATCTTTGGGCTCCGCGTTAAAGACTCGCTTATCATACATACCTTAATGTCTTATCCCTTAATTTATTATCGTAACACTTAGAATATTATAAGACACATATTATGATTAGGTTTAGATGAAAATAATTGTAGCCTCGCGGACTCCATCTACGCCATCTACGTCTCAGCCAAATGTGCAAAACTATTGTTTGGTACGTTTAAACGGGGCAACGAAAGTTTCGTGAGCATTTTTTTGAGGTTTCCGAGAATTCGTCTAGTTTTAAGGCGAAACGAGAATTCTCGTGGGTTTCGTTAGGTCCAACGCAGAGAAGCGAGATGTCAAAGGTTGTCGCTGCGACGCGCCGTTCGAGTTCAATGAAACGTAGCCGTAGGGACGCCGTTTCAATGACGTCTCGTCGAAGAAACGGCTCAGAGCAAAGGATAACTTTATGCGAGATCAAGGCGTCGTTCGGCAGAATAAATTCGAAGGGAATCGAGTAACGGCTGCGATCGAACCAAATAAAAAGTCTATATCGATTTCACTGAACGTCGCTAACGATGACAACAGCTCGATAACGTTTTATCGATTTTTTACGTATTTTCTTTAATTTAGTAACTCGATGCGCCGCGCACAATTATCGACGATCGGCTAAATTTCATCAAAGCGACGATACTTCCGCTTTTCAGCTTTTGTATTCTCGAAGGGAATAAAGGCAAAGAAGAAAAGAGGATTTTGGCCAAGTTTGAACTTCCCGCGTGAGCGATTGTCTCTTTTGATTCTGTGCTCGACCTGTCGAGAATTTTCCCAGAAGCTAAGCCTGTCGAACGAACCGCACTTTTCTTTCACTGTTCGGTCTATCAGCAAATACAGATCAAACGAAAGACGTGGCTGTTTAGAATAATTTGCTCGATGATAACGACCGACCCCGAACTTCCCGCCGCCCGCCGCCCGCCGCTCGGCACGATAACGACGCGACGTAATATCAGACTTTTGGTGTCAGAGTGGAAGGAAAAAAAGAATGCAGTGACGTAACAGAAACATTAAACTGAGCATCGCGAGATCAAAGAGAAATATAAACGCGGTCGATCCGTTGCTCGTCGTTGCTCGTCGTTGCTCGTCGTTGCTCGTCGTTGCTCGTCGGAGAATGGCGGCCGACAAGTAACAGGAGTTCGGCACTTCAGAGGAGCCGCCTCCGGCCCCAAGGAACACGAATTCTCGAAAGAATTCTTTAACGGCTGTTGGCGGCTCTTGGCGACTGTTGGCGACTGTTGGCGCCGATTAGCTAATGTGCCGTCGTAGTTTTGCTTGTTACTTATGTTGGATGACGCAGACGAGTGACGTCCTCGGTTCCACCGGGGATGTAAAAATTGGCCGCACGTGGGTATCGTTTGTATTCAATATAACTGTATTTCGTGATTTCATTTAGTTTCTTCTTTGTATACTATGTACAATTAGGGTATCGTCCTGCGTGTGTATGTGTGTACGTGTGACGTGTGACGTGTGACGTGTGACGTGTGACGTGTGACGTGTGACGTGTGACGTGTGACGTGTTACGTGTGACGTTAGTCCAATAATAACAGTTAATGACGGACGTCTACGATCGGAAATTGCTTAACGTTTCATTTTTTTTCCCCTTAATCGTTACGATTGTTAATTAATTCCATTAATTACTTATATCACATTGTCTTGTACGATCTCCCTCCCTGCCCTCCCCGCCCTCCCCGCATTCCTACCCTTAGCGCAACAAACATCTCTCCATGTACATATTTACAAACGTGCTGCGCCGCTAATCTCCGACACGCGACGCCATCTTTGATGCCACGTGCTCCACACTCCTCCTCCTCCTCCTCCCCCCCCCCCCTTATTAATCTTATCATCTTGTGCCAACCATCGCACACACAACCATGCATTCCATTCGCAATTCTCTTACAATTTCTTTTCTTCCCTTCTCTCTTGGTCTTACAATTTCACATTCAATTATTCCTTCACTTTCTCCCTTTCCTCGTCTATTTCTGATGCATTAAAAGGAGACGCGCTTCAAATGGACTCGCGCGCTCTCAGCTATCCTCAAGATCAACTAAACTCATCTGACACAAGCTTAAGTTTACCTGCAAAACCAGATTTTTGAAAAAATAATATTGACTTAAAAAGAGGAAAAGCAAGAGTGAGCGGATGGGAGGACAATGATCGGAAGAAGAATAAGAAAGAAGAAAGCGGCGGACGATTTACCGTGGCGGAGCAGGAGTCGAGGAGTGCGAATCAGGATATTTGGTTGAATTAATTGTCTTGGTCGTCGTGGTCGAAGGATTAAAGGACTCGGAAGGTTCTTCGGTAGATCCTGCCGAGACCCTGGATGCGCGTACTGGATACGCGCAAAGCTTAACAAAGATATGAAGAAAGTGGAGGCTACGGGTTTTCTATTTACCGCAAATGTGGCGCCTCTTGGAGGGTCAATCCCTTTCTCTATCTTCCGTTCGTTCTTTCTTTTTTTTTTTTTAAACGCATTTAAAATTAACCAATAACTTACTATCCCTATCCGTTGCGTACAAGTACCGACTCCATCGCAGCCGGGTGTACAAATCGAAAAATCAATTCAATTTATACACACGGCACATACATGTATATATCGTATACACCATATATAACGGGTTATTCGCGAGAAACGCATCAGCTCGAGTTCGACGCTATCGAACGGTTCTATTAATCGAGCCACCGTGGCTTTTTAAAAGAATTTTCAAAATTCATTATCTTAGCAATATCGTGAGGTTAACTTTCATTTCTTTAATGATTCCATCCTGCTCAGAGTCATCAAATCATCCATTCACTGTCAATTGCAGCTGGTGGATTTCCCGTGAATAACCCTGTACATACATGTATATATAACGTAATAACCCCTCGTTGATTAAAGTTGACGGCGCTCAACTAAATAATTTAAAACATGGAAAAAGAAAAGAGGGAGATTACGCGAACGTGAAAAAAATAATACTAACGTACAAAAGGCGTGACGATCGCAGCGCTGACAACCGTGTACAGTCGCATATACGTATATACACATGCGCATAGAAAGAAGTTACAGAATCTAGGGAAACCTCACTGAACCCATATTTTCACAGGAATTACATATAGTTCGTAACAGGTTGATTTGATCAAACAATGATAGTTAATACTTTCTCTCACTCTGCAGCTTCTTTCTTGACATCATTGCTAATACGACGACGTAGCTGACAATAATACATTACCCACGAATGATTATTATCTCGATAAACGTTTACTATTTTAAAAATTTTATTTTCTTTTCCTGCGCCTCTAGCGGAAAACTTTTGAAACAGAACCAATGTCGTTTCCAACTCTTGCACATGATCATGCGACGTAGATTCCATACGCATCTGTACACTCAAGAACATGTATACTAAAATTCATAATGAAATTCAAAAACGGTTATGAATTTCTTTTACGGGAGAATTGTTCTTCTTTAACGTCACTTCTTTCTCTCTCTCTCTCGCGCGCGCTCTCTATCTTTCTCTCTCTCTCTCTCTCTCTCTCTCTCTCTCTCTCTCTCTCTCTCTTTTAAACAATTTAAATAACAATTTTCCCATCGGCACTTTTCAAAATACTATCATCTCACCAATTTAATACGTATCGACCGATTCGAGATTGCGAAGACCGATCATCGAACGGTTGCTAACAGAATTTTTCAATACCAATGATAATCTTGGTATAACATTGTTCAAGGATTTGAAGTGAAAGTTGAATATGAGATCAAAATAAGTTGATAAAAAAATTTTGTAATGTACATGCGGATTCCATGTTAGAAAAATAGAGAAGAAAAAAAAGAAGGAATTCACTTAGAGATATTAATGACATTTGGAAATTTTCGAAACGGCCTCGTCCTCAACCGCCGGAAACGAAGATCAATCCCGCTTACATAGTTCCACAGTCGTTAGGTACATTCGTTATCAGATATATTGAGTTCTCTCGGTCCCTCAGAGCACAACCAGCGTACGCGCGCGCGTCTCTACTCCTTCGAAATTCAAAAGAAAATCTTCAGTCGGATAAAGTTGAAAAAAGTTGCCGATAACTCAATGCAAGTGAAACGCGAACAATCGATTGATGCATCCTCCTGCTAACAGCACCGGCACTGATGCCGACGCCGATGCCGATGTCGAGGCCTTAGAACAATGAGCAACGAATAGAGCGCAACTAGCTACCTACGCAAGAAACTTTGGTCTTATCGACTACTTGGCATCGCCGTTTCACTTCAAAAATATCTAATCGTTAATAGGCGAAAAGAATCGTTAGACACGCGGCGACAGCTTCGCAGCTTCTCGCACGTTCCGTCACAGTCATCTATTGCAAAAGCTTCTTTAGTAGCTGCGTGGGATCCCACCGGTGGCGCCACCTCAGTCGATATCTCGAAGATGACGGTTTTCGTTCAAAACGAAATAACTTCTTGAAAATCTTCAAAAGATTTTGTCTGCTGCTTCAGCGTCCCACGAAACGTGACTTCATTCCAGGGATGCCCTCTCGCCTGTTGTTCCAATTCAACGTCAACTCCAGGCGCCTCTTCTTCGCGGACACATTGCGAAGACCCCACGATGCTGAGGAGTCGAGTTCACTAGGTCCATATTGCCGGGAAGGATTGGCGTCGCGTCCCAATTCCGAGAATGCACGACAATCTGCAAGGTGCAGGAGTGAATTTGGCCTGTCTCAGATGAGCTTGGTCTTCCTTTGATTTTGTCAGACGCTCGAGTGGGCGCTGGAGGAAGGCGACTGATTGGTGGATGCTGGCGCCGAAGAGACGACGCTTGCGTTTGACGGTGAACTCACAACGACCACTGGTTTCACAAGTGTCGTCGTGTTCAAATACTGGGCGTTCACCAGGGGCATTTGGCCGACGGACTTCAGGATTGGTGTTGTTATCATCTTCCCGGCGAGACTAGACGGTGCCAGGATGTGGGCCGTCACTTGACTGCCTTGGGAGACGACGGTCATGGGGGTGACCAGCGGGGTCAAAGTGGACAACGGAGTATGTTGACTGACCATGTGAGCTATTCCTTCTGTCGAGGGTGTACTCTGCATGACGGTTGAGCCAGATTTACCAGCTGTTGTTTGCAGCGACACCCCGGCGTGGCTCAGGGTCAAACCTAGGAAATAAATAATATGTTACGAGCTCTACCTTGAAACAAAAATGAAAAGCCTAGAGTTTCAAAGTTCAAAATTTCATTTTAATTTTTTATTCTATCATTGTTGCAGATTTTCAAAGCTCCTCGAACAGAAATTCTTTCGACGAGCTCTGCAAACCTGCATTATAGTCTGGCACCAGTTTATTACAAAATCGCAACATTGCGACCTGGCCTTGGTATGTGGTGCACACCATTTAGTACTTGAAGATCATGAAATTACGCAGACTAAATTGAATGAATGTAACATACCATTTGCCGGAAGGATATTCAGTTCTGCTCCACCTGGCAATCTCGTCAGCTCGGATCCGTTACCACCAACAAGAGTCACACCGCCAACCATCTTGTGAGTCGTCTGTGACTCGCTTGCTCTTATCCTGGTTTGAGCAGCTGCAATAAAAATATTAGACGAATATCTAATAAGTGAACTGTAGGTTGCAGCAAATACGATTCTAGGATACATAAAGTCTTCAAATATAAATCTATAACAGGTGGTAGATCTAACTAGATTTCCTACGATAGACCAGTAGTAAAGCATGAATGGCGACAATATTTAATATCCACAATACGGTGAATCTCCTTGGGTCAAAGTCCGTAAAAATTATTGAAAAATAAAGCATTGCACGAAACATCGAATACGACACGAATGTAAGTTATTAAAAAACAAAATAAAAGAATAAAGCAGACTTACCGGAGACACTAAGGGCTGGTGAGTGTGTAGCCAGAACGAGAGGCCTCCCCTCGTTTCCAGAATGGACGAAAGTGAGTGGTCTGACATCACTAGCAGTCGACTGAACAGCCAGAGCCAAAGGCCTGTCATTATTGGACAGATTCGAATGGACAAACGTCACTCTGTTGTCGTTCGCCGTCGAGGAGTGAACGACCAGGGCGACGGGCCTTGGCTCGCTTCCAGTGTTGGACTGTACGGCGATCAGAGGCGTCCTGGACTGATCGGTGCTGCTCTGCACAGCCAAGGTCAGAGGTCGAGACTCGTTACTGCCGGCGCTCGTGTGCGTCACAAGGAGTTGCCTCGTGTCACCAGGTATAACCCGAAGCCCGGAGCCGAGATGCTGGAGCGTCGGGACGATAGTCGCCAGGCCCTGACTGGTGTTCAGCATCTGAGCACTGATAGGCAGATGAAGATGAGATTGTTGCACGATCGTCGGCGAGGTGTTCACCTTCTCCTAAAAAGAGAAGAAGGATGATCATTCGATGAAACAATTCCCTAGACCAAGTTGAAAGGGATTTGACAGAGGGTGCTAGTCTACCTGCGCAGGTGTAGGAATACTTGGTGTCGACGCTCTAGGACTGGAACTCGCTGGCGGACTTTCCCTGGAACCCTGGGCCAAGTTCAGACCTTGAGTCTGACAAACGACGGCCGCCGTCGCGGCCTGACTGTGAATGCTTGGCGGCGTCGTGTGCGTCGTGTGTGCCGTGTGCGTCGTGTGCGGCGTCTGAAGGTTCTGGGGCGAATTCGCCGTTGCTGCGCTACTGAGGCTGCTGGTGCTGCTGTACCTGGTGCCACCGCGAGCAAGACCAGTAACGTCGACGTCCATGCTTTCCGAGACTGAAAATTAGAATTGACAAAGATTTAATCGACTTGCTCTAAGGAAAGTCGCTCTCGACCAGAATTCTTGGCCGATGTTCTCAGTGTCTTCCAGAGACTCACAGGTTTGCCTCGCCGTGGGATCCATTGTGCAGGTTTGATCGGGCAGCAGCGTGTTGAAGTCAATGTGATCCCAAGTTGCTGCCAGCTCCTTCTTCAAGGCTGCCAACCTCTGCTGGGCGGCGATCTTCTCCCTGGCCAACCTCTCCATCTCGTGCTCGTAATCGCGCTCCTTTTTTCTTTGAGCCTGTCGCACAAAAGGTTCGCAATAAGTTGACACGATATTACAGGCTAAAGGCTAAAGGCTAAAGGCTACAGGCTACAGGCTACATTAACGTCCCTTTCATCTTCGAAAGGCAATAGCTGGACATTGGCAGCATGAAAGCCACATAGGGAAGGGAGTGGATTCGCGTTTCCGAAGATCGATTCAATTTTCTGTTACGTCAATCCAGAATCCGTCGGATTGTCCGTCATAAGAGATCCGGCTCTTAACGAAGAATTGTAATCCCTTTGGCTGATTCGGAACAACGAGTCTTGGTACGGTCCAGTGGATTTCGATCGGAAATAAGTAGTATTACGTAAATTCGTGGCAATAACAGGTTTCAATTATTACGCAAAGTATCCGCGAGAATTGTCGTTTTCCAATTGACAAATCGTCTCGCGTTCAATGGCTCGTGTAACGTTAATGAAAAGCGTATCAATTAACGTGACTGCCGTGTCGACGGAGGGGACGACCGAAGTGAGCCTGCTAATTGCAAATGTCATTTGGCTTCGCAATATTTATTCAATCAATAATCCTGCACTCGTAATAACAGGATATTCACCAAAATCTAGGCTCTTCAAAATCCTTCCTAGCAAGACCATCCTTCGCTGGGATAGAAAACTTAAAAGAACTTTGTTCACAGCTGCTACTTGAACAAGCAGGACTCGTCTTTCGAACGGATCTACGGGAAGAATACGAAAAGTCAAATTACGTTCTAGGAAATAATCGGATACCATCCAAATAAAAGAGAGCAACCCTCGTTAACAATTACGACTCGGAATTAAGGAAAGCTAAACAGAGCACAGCGTACGGTGCTGTCTACTAAGTACAGTCAGCTAACAAATCATTTTAATCCAGAGAGAGAGAGAGAGAGAGAGAGAGAGAGACGGAAGCGCCAGCGTTCGGCCACGTTCGGCCACGTTCGGCCACCATCGGTCATGATCGCCCCTAATGAACGTTGGCACACGTGTAAACGCAAGCGAGAGTGTTCGTCGTGTGTTAGGCAAGAAGAACGAAGCGCGCACACACGTGGTGCTGAATGGGAGGCTGGCCGTGACGAGGGGTGGAGGGGGGGGGGCGGCACTCGTGGTACCACTAATGATAATAGGACAGGGATAAGTAGGGAGGGGGGAGGAGGAGGGGGACTCGTGGTCGAGTCGACGATTACGACACGAGGAGGAAAGAGACGCCGCCAAAAGGGAGGCGCCGTGACGACTCCTAGACAACCAGAAGAGCCAAAAGAGCGAAAAGAGCGAAAGGAGCACGTGGTGACACGTGAATCAACTGGGTCATGCAGATGCACCGGGCTCTGTGGACAAAATGCATTTCTACCAGCTGTTTCCCTTTCACGCAAAACTTCAAAAAGATCACAGGCTGCCAATTACATTTGGTAGATTGTTAATTCTAAGCTTGTGATCTTCGTGACACGAAGAAAGATGTGAGCGTTTCGGGCGATCGCGAAAATATTTTAATTTTTCCTCGTCTTTTGCCTATTAAAAGCCGAGTGCAGCTGCAAGTATTAGAAAGAGACAAAAACAATTATTTTGGCACTCCCGTCCGCGGCCACAGGGAGATCGAAAGTGTCGCAAGGGAAAAAGAAAAAGGGACGCGAGATAAGATAACAACGAAAATACGCGCTAAATTATTTAATCGAGGAGTCGAAGATGACAGTCGGGATCCGCGATTCGCGATTCGCGCTACGTCGACGTTTCTTGATGGTTCGTCGTTCGTCCGTCTGGCATTTGTCCAGCGCCGACCTAAAAAAGCACTCACGTATACACGTATTCCGTCGAAATCAACAGAGGATAATTCGAGTCGAAAAACACTACTCTCGTAAAATTATTTGAATTTGAATTTCGTGACTCGCCGCCTCCTCGGAAATTACGTGAATTGAACGAACGACGCGCAACGAGACAGTCGAGGGTCAAAGATATGCAGGTACTGCAAACCATCCGGTTCGCCACGTATCATCTGTATTGAGATTAATTCGTTTAATTACGTCGCATTGGGTATTCGAACTTTTTTTTTTGAGACTCCTTCATATTTATCTATTCAAATTCTGTAGTTGCCGATTCCGTATGACGTGCGGATAAATTGTTGCGCTGAGCTATCGGTTGGAACTAAAATACAGGGAAAAAAAAAGAGAATACGTCAAGCCCTGAATATATATATATATGTGTGTGTGTGTGTGTATAACGCATTCTCTAATATTAGAAGAAATATCTAATAATAGTGTCTCGTAATAACGCTGACGCTGAGCATCGCTAGAAAACAACTGCTGGGATTCAGGGGGGGATTCGCAGGCACTTTTACTATTTTACGATCCCGCTTCTCCCTCTAAATAAGTTTTTATTTAAAACTCTTTCAACGGTGAAACTTAATAGCAGGATTCCGACTAGAACTTGTTTTCCATGACTTTAACGATACTTTTAGAATTAGATTTGACTCACGGGACTCTGGGATAAATTACCTGGCAAATAAATAATTGACTTATGCCACATGTCATTTTTCATTGTTTCATCCTCAATCTCGATAGAAAATACATTGTTCGTCGGGTCAGATTATTTAATCGTGTAAAATAACACACGAAAGCAACAAATTGGATTTTCGTTGAACGTACAAATTTGTGCGGCTGATTACAGAATTTCGAAGCGTATCGAATTGCATCATTTGTTATAACGCACGCCTCCACTCGCTTGGACTCGTGCCCAAAATTTCGAGATTTTGGAGAGGTCAGTTTGTTGCGCAATAACGATTCGCGATGATATCTCAAGCCCAGCGTTGTTTTTCAAACTTTATTCTTTGAACAATGTCTCGGCATTGCGAAACACATTGAAAAATCCCGCAAGTCCGTTAATCACCTGTTCCTTGGAATCTTTCAATCAATTGATCCCTCACTGTGACAACTTTTCCTATTAAACAAAAGCTCTGTACTGCGGATTGCCGAGTCTCGCGCACTAACGACCAAGGAGATTGGATCATTAATTTATTTGAAAAAAAAAAATTAGGCATATACCTCAAATCGCGTAGAAGAAGAGAAATAAATTTTTTTTTCCAAGAGTTCCGGAAGTGGCACTGCACGGCGAGATTGAAATAAAATTCAGATAGGAGCTCAGATGTATTTTGGGTTAGTGGCACGTGCACCCACACGTGTATCTCGACGGGCTGACTCAGAAAAACAATGTAAAATTTACGCATATTACGCGCCCGAGGCAGTTTGCCTGCGTGCGAGCTACGTTTACCCAACACACACTGATGATCCTCGTGCGAAGAAATTGCAGGGAGATCAAAAAAGAAGAAAAAAAAAAATACAACTTTATTCTCAAGCCGATCGTCAGTAGCGTTTCTTTTTTTTTTTTGTAAGATGCTTTGTGATCTACGCACTTGCGCAACAATGCCGATTCCTAAGATAGCGATCAAATATTTAAAAGTCAAACGTCAGCTTCTCGCGTTTTAAATATCGACGTTGCACAATCGATCGATCCTATACATGATCCATTCCAGGAAGCGTCGTGACAGGAGACGAAAAAAAAAAGTAACGAGTAACAAAAAAAAGCTGTACGAACTCATCGTTAGAAAAAGTGAAAAAATTTGTTGGTCATTGCAATTAGCAAAGAATACGACTAGCGCCGTAACTCAGGAACCTTTAGGAATTCGTGTGCGGACGACCTTGAGCGCTTTAGATTAAAATATCTTGCCTCTCGCTCCTCCAATGCTGTTTACTCATTTTCACCGAGCCAGGAGGATTTACGGTAATGATCAATTGTATCGTGCTGAGGCGCGCGAGCCCGTGACTTGGTGAAAAAAAAAACAAACACATCTGAGGCAGTGCCGAATTATTCAAATTGTTCGAATGATCGACAAGCAACGCGCCGAGCCAGTGTAGCTTGGCCAAGGAAAACCGGCCGGCTCCTCGAATCGCCGAAGATCGGCCGCCGACAGTGCTGCCAACCTTAAAATTCAATAATAAAGAGATGCGGAATAATCGTGCCACGGTTTCGAGATCGAGTACGTGTACCTGTCCGATCTAATCGAGGTCGAGGTCGCAATTGCGCAACGACCGCGCTTGTCTGCGCAGTTCCTCCGAAAATTTTTAAAGAAAATAGAATCCTACAGAATTTGACTGACAGACGAGCAAATTTTCATGGATTTTTACGGCGGGTTCGCACGCTGCTCAGATCCTTCGAGGCGGCAATAGACAGGCGTGTTGACGCGAATGAAGAAAGTATGAGAAACATGGACGGACTACGCATCGTCGTGTCATAATCTCAAATACTTTCTTCAGATCGGACTGGTCGGTTTGAGACTGATTAAGACTGATAACTGTTTCAAATGCAGGTTGACAAAATAGTTTTATAATTAAAGTCACTGTCGAGCGTTGATAGTTCTAGCATAAAAACCAGACCGCCAAAATGCATCTTAATTCCCAAGTATAGAAGTTCTATGAGATTGATAAAAAGCACCGACCCACGTAATGGGAGAGGCGAGACTCGGGTCGTGAAACTCTCTGCGTGCCGTCCAGCGTGGCTCTGATGGCCGCGCGATCACGTGGTGACTGTTGAGGCACGCTCAGGATCAATGGTGGGAGGGGAGGGGAGGATCAACGCACGAACGGTAGTGGGGATAGAGTTGGGCAGGGGAGGGGGGTGGTGGCTGGAACCACCTTCGGAAGCATGGCCACGAAACAGGCCGCGTTCTGCAATTCCGTGCCGTATTGTACCGTCCATGTGTATATATGTATACTACATTTCCGTAGCACGATTCTGGCACGGCCGCGTGACATGCGCCCGGTGGTGGGGGGTGAGCCGGTCGCCGAGGGCGGGGAACAACAAGGGGGAAGTAGACGACCTTCGCGGGGACGCAGCAGCCATGGATAAGAGAGTCCGTGGCCGGAGGAGACGGTGGCACCGGCATTGCTGCCGCCACCACCAACGCCGCCACCACCAACGCCGCCGCCACCACCGCCGCCACCAAACCGACTTTAGCTCTACAAGCACTGCCTGGATCCACCAGCAAGAAGACTGGCAGCACTGTGTAGATGTGTCAGTGGCAGCGCCCGTTCGCCCAAGGAAATTGGCATGTGCTGCGCGCATTCACCCGACCTCATCGGCCCGACGGAGCCGACGGAGCCGACGGTGCCGACGGTGCCGACGGTGCCGAACCACGTGCGCGCTGGAACTATAATAGCTACAGACCTAGCAGCCACCGCTGTTCCGTTGCTGCACTGCTGCTGCCTGCAACACGCACGCGCACTTCCTTCCTTTACACTCGCCGATTCTTCGCACCCTAAGAATCTACAGCAGCTCTCTGTATACTTTATTAGTCAGCAGCTCTTTCCGAGGCGAAGCGTCTCTCGCCTGCGCTAATTTACAATTTGACATTTTGCATCGCTGCCACCGATCAAACGATTCCAAGGAGTCGCCAAGACAATTCGTTACGGCTGTTTAATGTTAATTCGGTACCAGAAGCTGCGCAACTAACTGGCTTCTAAGGTCGAGCAACGTTGCTGGTTATTGGTTAAACGAAATTTAATAAATAACAAAATGAAAATCATGATAATCTGCGAAAATTCATTTTTAGGCATGATCGCATGATAGATTTGACGCGCAGCGCACATGCGAATTAACTGTAGATGTCCTATGCGTATAAGCGAACGGTGGGACTAGACGAAATTGCTGTCGGCGTTTGGCCGTTTCCCGTTTCGCCGCGAATAACGACGACGGCTTCGTTTCGCTGCTCCTCTACATCGCCAACGTGACTATGTATCGTTGACACAGCTGATCGATACGGGAGACGAGAGACGCGAGACAGGAGAGCTCTGTAGATTCCGCGAGCGACCTAAAGAAATAAAATGCGCGTTAAGGATATTTTGGTGAAAACGTAATTTCTAAGTAACCTGAGAAATTACATGCGGATCGCACATCCGCAGGGTCGATGGCGCAATACGAGCGACCACCAGCAGGTCACCGGACGTCGCGGCTTTGAATCAGTTCATAACTGCGACGACCTTGGGGCACAAATAGCATCCTTCGGGAGCGCATAATTGTGCAATCGTCGATCTCCATAGAGCGATACGGGTTGAGCGTCGGACCGATGGGTCCCTGTGCGCTCGCAAAATACGTTACATTGTAAATAACCCAAATTCATCTGGCCCGTTCTGACGCAGTTGCGAAGATATGCGCCGCCCCTTACTTACTTATCGCCCGATAAACTGTCGCAGAATTAAACTAGCCCGAGTGCTTGTTTATAGATTGGTTATCACGAAAGTGCTAAATTTATTTCATAGAAAAACAACAAATTCCATTCATCCTGCCTGAAGTGACGAATTCGACGCGCGACGTCCCATTGGAACAATATTAAGCAAAAGTGTCTACGGCAAAGCCTTTTTTTGGACAATCAATAAATTGTAATTAAAACGCGTAATAAAAAATCATGTAAATTTGCTCAGTCGTCAAGGTCAGAGACGTCAGCGGGTATCAATCCCAGGTAGCAGCTGCGTAACCCGATATCTCGAGAGAGCAGCACGTGCACGGTTTACGCTCCCATAATTCCTCTCGCACTCCTCTCTTTCAAAGCTAAGGACTGTTTCCACTGCGCGACGCTCAGGAAAGAAATGCCAGACAGCAGCGGGAAGTAGAACGCGCGCATGCGCGCGCCGCCTCGCGTGCGAGCCCACAACAACAAAATTAATTCGGCGAACCGGTGCATTTTCACGTAAACGAAATTCGCTGGTGCGAAGTCTGATTCTTATTTCTTTTTTCTTTTCAATCTTTGCTCCTCGTCCGCTTCCCCCGAAGGTTCTAGTTGCTTTCGAGTTCGCAGTACCAAAGAAAACGAGTGGCAGAGTGGAGTCAGGCTGTAGATTACAGACGCGTTCACGGGCCAAGCACTGTGGACGCGGCCTAAGCCAACGCTTCGCTCGGAATAGTTTGAAAGGATTCGTTAGCGAGTCGTTATGACCCTCGAGATCCTGTAACGAACTCCTCTTGTCTCCGACAACTCGAGGGAATCCAGCTGCTGCTGTGCTCCTTCGATTCCCGTGAGATACTAATATGTATATGAAAAACAAACCGATTCCCAGGAACGAGCTCGCTCTCCTAATGCTTTCGGCCCTTTCTCTTTCTTCGATGTACCCCCCTCCTCCCCGCCACCCCACTTCAATTTGATATTTGAAAATGCGCCACGCGCCCCGCAAGTCGTGACGAATCTCGAGGACCGTCACAGGACAATCACGCTGAACGATCTCGGAAGTAATTATTAAATTCATGCCTAACGAAGAAACGCGGATTTCATCCACGGGATCACACAAAGGCGTTAAAGGCTCCTTTCTATTAAGAAATAATATTACATTTAACGCGCACTCCACCGTCTCTTAACGACCTCCTCCTCTCATTTTCAATCGAACGTCAGGAAGTTGATTCCGGTGGTTGGGGGGTGCCGGTCGCAAACCTGGATTCGGCACTGTCGCTTCCGGGATGATTAACTTGAAGAAATATACCGATTGCGGGAATATGGGATCCACTAACCTGTATATGCTTTATAGCGGCATGGAGAATCGAGAGGTTCGAGGATTTCTTCTCGTCTTGGGACGGCAGCTGTCGCTTCAGTAACTCAAAGCACTCTTTGAGGTGCGCTCTGCGATTCTTCTCCAATTTGTTATGCACCTCTCTCGTGCCAGAACGGATTACACATGGCCTGCATCAAAATGGCCACTCGTAGCTTCACCTTATAACCACCACCGGTTTATAAAATTCACCAGACATTGCTTAATGTCCATGTCAAAGCTGTTTTTTTTTTTTTTTTTTTTTTTTTTTTAACGCTAGACGCACCAATTCGCGAACAGCGCGCGAACGGATCGGAATTGTCTCGCGTTGCCGCACAAGTGACGCGTCGCAAAATTCTGATCGAGAAAACTTCGATGAGAACGATCGTCGCGCGTCAATCCGCTCGCAGGCTGTTCGCGGCTACTCATCTTTCTCCTCTTTCTATAGACGCAAAGCAATACCATCATAGAGAAATACGGAGTAACATGTAATATTGATATGACATATTGACGTATTAGTTAAGGTTACAGGTGGATATGATCTTCGACTGTTATCTCAGTGGGAGAAGCCCAAGAGTTCCGTTATTCAAAAGATCATAGGAGGATCTTACGATCACGCATCCTACGTGGACACTCGAACTCGAAACTAAATTAATGATCGTCCCATGAAATATAACATAAGAAATTGACAAATTGAAGCTCATTGTAGACGGAATGCAGGTGAACGTCGCTCAGAGCCCAATCGCAATATTAATCCATTAAATCGGATATAACAGCACCTATTGTTTCGTTTACTTGCATTTTTTTTTAATTTTTCTTCAGGAAATATAACAGAAAGATGATTTTCTCACTTTATTGTCAATTCGCCAAATCTCATGACCAAATTCATAAGGAGGTCGGATGTACCAAATTTTTGTTCTAAAAATATAATATTACTTGACACGTATAAAGAGACTCGAGAACGAAAGTCAAAATTTATAATGCAAGATTGATATCTGCGGATGGACGTTTCTAAATCATAGGATTAACAATGCAATTGGCAATTCTAACATTGAATCCATCATATAATGAGATACGAACCGATGGGTTCTGAGCGAAGTAAATCAGCGCATCCGCGTGATGCTAGGTCAGATTTTATCTCACGCGATATTCCAAACGTCACGTTTCTGAACAAAAGATCCACCAATTTTGGATTCTTTAATTCGATTCGGGGACGGAAGAGAATATAACAAATTTTTTTGTACTTTTGAAATTTTACGAACGATAATTCCAATTTGCATCTTTGCGTCACGCGTGCCTCGCGACCAGCACGTTCGAGAACAAAAGAAAATTAAAGAATGGTCCACGAGGAGGCAGATGACCTCACAACGAATGGTAGACGGCACAGAAAGACCGTCGGACAGAACATTTCACGAATCATAAAAAATTTTGACGAAGGTAGGAGAGTATACGGGGTGATTGACAGAAAAAGGTATAAGAATAAGTAAATGCACAGGAGATTAAATATCTCACCCATTTCGATGCCTCTTGTTATCATGGCTGCTCTCAAGGTCAACCACGAGTGGTCCACTTGCATGACTGTGATTCGAATTGTGATTCTCCAGATAGTGATTTTGTGTACTATTATGATTGTTGTGATGATGATGTTGCTGAGGCTGCAGCGGCTGTTGATGCTGTATCTGGTGCGGTAGCTGTTGTTGTTGTTGTTGTTGTTGTTGCTGTTGCTGTTGCTGTTGTTGCTGTTGCTGTTGCTGCAAGGCGACGGAGTGAAAGGCAGTGACGTGTCCGGCGATGGGATTCGCAATAATCGAGGCGACGGGCGGCGTCGTCCGGGAACTTGAAACAACTGGACTTTCTCGCAGTCCGCTCGAGTGATTCCCATTCGTTTTACTTTTCTCCAGCGGCTCCTCCTCTGTAACATGGACGTAGAAAATTACCTGAGAATTTTCACTCGACGACAATACAAATAGTGACAACAATATTTCCGTAAACGAAAAAAAAAAAAAAAAAAAAAAAAAAAAACCCGGAACACGACACATTCACGCAATTGACGATTTTAACTCTCTCTCTCTCTCTCTCTCTCTCTCTCTGTAGTCCATTGTGCTAATACCAAAGCGCGCAGTTTCATTCTGATCGCCTGGGAACCGTCTGGAATTCCCGACGTTCCTCGGGAGCAATGCGGCACGCGATGGCAGCTCATTCTATTCTGTCCTCCGGCCTATTCTTGAAGCGCAGTTGCCCGATTCTGAATGACCGTTGGGCTGCCGTCGTGTAAGATTAGCCTTACGTCAGGGGAAAGGGGAGGAGAAGCCAGAGAAGTTATGTTAGTTGGAAAAAGCTAAGAGGGAGAGAATATATATAAGGCGAGGATTCGAAATGGGATTTTAGTGAGATATTAGAAACAGCCGTTCCGTCCGAGCCGAAAAATGAGTGCAGCACGTGTACGATGCTCATGTAACCAATGTAACCAACTCATTCATGTACCAAGACTTGGCAATTCCGTCGCATAACTCGGCCGCTTCCTAATCTATTCCGGGCTTCTCTGCGCCCGAGAAGATCGACTCTTGATCAGGCATCTTCCGTGGCGACGCGACTACCGAACGTTATGACATTTTAGAGAAACAACGAAGCACGCGAGCACATGGATCAATTTAAAAAATCTCCCTACCATTCGGCTTCTCCCTGAGTCGGCTGCTAGCGATAGAGTTCGAACCGAGCGAATAATTAGATCACGTTATAACTATGCATAATAGGATTTCTTTAACGTTATCACTGCCATTATTGTTATTATTATCAGAGTCCCATTTAGACAGCTCTAATAACTTTCCGAAGGAATCATTAACGCTCCGTTACACAGTCAATAGGATGCTTGAAGAACCTTGCAGCTTGACCCTTCAACTTGAACGGTTCGAAGTAAAAATGCTTTGAGTAAAAAAAAACGCATATAATCGCCAAGACATAACATTAATGAAATTCCAGCTGTGACGTGTTACGTAGACACGAGTCTAGAAAACGATAGGAACAATATTTATGAACTTTTACTGACTCGTAATACGCGTTTCAATAACAGTTGTTAGACTAATAGTAAATAAGCTTTCAGCAGCATTGGAAAGTTAATAAAGAGTTAAAGAAAATGTTGTTCCGACAATGGACCTTCGTCGGAATGAAGTTCAGCCGCGACAATGAGGAATCCACAAAAAGCAGGAAAATTGAATCGCTAAGGCAAACGGGCATTAGAGTGCGAGCATATCGATTACGCTTTTATATGGCGCCGTCAAAGGCCGCCGACGCCGCCGACGCCGCCGACGCCGCCGACGCCGCCACTTACAGAAGCCATTGCAAAAGATTTGCCAATAGCGATTTATTGACAATGTCAATTCCGCGTGCATCGTTATGCAATTGCGTTAATCGAATATCGATAATTTTCCTATAATTTATTGGAACTTACGAAGACTTCCTCTCGGTCGGGTCTTTAATTTATTAATTTTATTGTACGCGCAATTCCGTGGTGCATTACATTGTGTGGAACGATTAACGAGTTAATGACAGAAACCTCCGTCGGGCAGCGTCTGCGGTAACTGTAACTGAACCTGACCCAGCCCAACCTAACCCAACGTCCCTCCTAACTCAGAATCAGTCTAACGATCTAACAACGTTATAGCGCAAGTGTCGAGCTCCGTCGCTGAATAAAGAGTAAATGACGTTAAGCGTGGCGGATCTGTCGGAAGAAAATATTGACACAGTTACAGTAAGATGTGGCAACGATTGACAAGATACAAGCAATGGAACAGTGATTGATACGAAATTGACGCTCGCGCGGCTCCGCCAGTCGAATGCTAATGAGAAACTCCGCACAGTGTAACTAAAGAAAACGAAATGTAATCGGCTGTGAAAAAAAAGGTTATTTAAAAAAGAAAACAAAAGACAAGCAACAAAGTCACTGCTACACGATGCTAAATTTGACTCGTGATGTATTCGAACTCGACCTTAGCCGGCGACCTCCAATCGGGGAGAAGAGATCGACCGAGACGATTGGAGTGTCGCGATGCGGATTTTTCTAAAGACGTTTATCTCCTCGACCCCTGAAAGATGCGTTTTCATGTTGATTTCACGCGACACGATTAATCCGCGTCGCGGAGTGAAGAAAGATTTATGAGAATCCGCGAACGACAGATCGCGCATGCGCGCACGTAGCTCCGTACAAAAATGCCGAGGCAAGAGGCTCAGAGGAGCCGCTCGACGACTTCCTAAAATTACTCGAATGAATAAGCTTACCGAAGAGATATGGATGTGTGGAGCCTGAGATGACATAGCGTGGCCTTGTTATCTTTATGCGTTGATAAGGGGCATCGTCCAAAATATTATTACTGCTAGTTAAGTAGATGTACGGAGGGAGAGGGGAAGGAGGCTGTAGCGCGCAGGCGCAGAACTTGTTGCTCAGGAAATAACCCACGCGGTTTCTCCTACGTTCGCTGACCGCCTAAAGCAAGATGTGTTCCTGCTGCTGTCCTTCCTTGTGTATTTTTTCGAGACTGGCGCACCGACAGTTTCACGAGGTTAATGATATCGAAGGTGGCCGTGTGCAAAGAGGAGAGAGAGAGAGAGAGGGAGATTGGTCGGACAGACGGGAGAAAGAGAAGTAACTACACATCTCGAGCGGAGTCGTGTGACGCTCACGTAACAGAAGAGTTTCACGAATGACGCGCAGTCATTGTTCTGGAATTGTTAAAAGCTACGATAATACGGAATAGGTAAATTCATTATTAACGCGCAGATGTAGATGTCCATATCGCACGATCGTGACGACGGCGAACGATTGAAAGAAAAATCCGCCATAGGGAAAAACTTAAGGATGAATTTGAGCCGAGGAGGTTCCGATTGTACGTCTCTCGTTCTGCTCCGGGCGGATCGCACGGGTTCGGATGAAATTGCCGAAGCGACAAAGAAGACACTTCGAGGCTATTGTCTGTGCAGCAGGGATATTTCGTATAAGACCCACGTATACGCGGCTATTTCGAGAGATTCCTGAAAGGAGAAATTCCACGCAATTCCCATTCACGAGTTCACTGACGACTCTCGGTCTAATTATATGCTCTGGCGCTCAGGGAGCAGCCGAATGGGATTCTCGAGGATGCTGCGTCTCCAGGATATCGAGCGCCGCTTCGTCAGCAAAAGGAGATAAAGATGGAGGAGTACGGTAGGTAGTTGGCAAGGTGCGTTTGCACCGAGGAAAATCGCAGACTACGGAGGTTCTCAGGTGCGGACCCGCCTTGTCTCGGAGCCAAGTACGACACGTACTGCTGCTGTGCAGCCGTCGGACTTGACGCTTCTCAGCCGATTGCTTTGCTGACTGACGATTTGTTCAAATAACAGAGTGACAAAAGTAAATAAACAAAAGCACGAGAGTCCCAAAACGCCCTGGACTGGGTAGCCTGTATCTTCCTCGCGTCATTCGTAAGGACGGGATTGGGATTCGCGACAATTTGGGATTTAGAAGACACCAAAATAATGACAATGAGCTTGCGACCTGGCTGGAGCCGATCGTTCGCTTACACGGAGGAACAGGAGTTGGTCCACGTCTTCAATTTCTTTTTTTTTTAACAGATCGAATCAATCGAGTCACAAGCGTGATTGCGCATAAAATTTTTGGTATCAACCATAGGCGTACGTGACTTTTTGTACTGAAATATTTTTTTTTTTTTATTTTAACATATATTCCGGCGAATCTGTAAAAAGCCGTGCCTGATTTACCAAGGATTGCGTGCTTTGCGAACTGTCAAAAAAAACCGCATGGAACTCACGAACTGCCGACTATAGAAGGTCGGAATAGGCTCGCGAGATCCATGACCTAAAAATAGCGACCTCCGCATATTTTAGTAACTAAAATCGCGGCCCAATGACGCCGCTTATCTGCAAGCGATTTCATTGTGGAACTCTGATCCGGCCGATCGCCGAATCAGGAGTCAGGAGCAAGGTCCACGACGGACTGGATACTTTCTCATCGGCCCACGAGATACTTAGGGACCAGCAGCGGGACGCAACTGCTGGCGCAGATCGCCAGGAAGCAAGAGGCCATCCGTCCACCAAGACCATCCAGGGAATCGAGTTTCACTGTACAAGTCGAGAGCAGCGAGTTGTCGCTGCCGAATGCTCAAAAGGGACTTTGCTTCGAATTCCAGATAAATTCGGAATCGCCGATGGTCATTCGACGGTCTAGGGGTAAGAAGGTGACTCTAGCTGTAAGAGTGTGTCGAGGAGCGTGAACGACCTTGCGAACGACGCCTCTCGTGACATCCAGTCCCGACGCGTCCCGACGCTGCGGCAACTTCACGCGTACGGCGATACGCGAATATAACGGAGGCGAAGGCGACGAGAGACGTTTGGACGCTCGTTAGAGGAAGAAAATTAAAAAAAAAAAAATTGTAACCAAAAGCTCTTGTCGACTCGTAATTCAGAACCGAAGGATGAAGCAGCCGCTTGCGAATCGGAAATTTGGACTCTCGTGATGCGCGACCAAAAGATTCCGTACAGGTTCGCATCGAACGAAGAAGACGGCCGGATTCGTTGGGGGGGCAGATTTGAACTCTGATTCTGGATAAATTGGCTCGGGAGTAGCTGCTGGTACTGCTGTACCAATCGTGTCCGGCATTGCTTGGTGAGGCGCCAAATGAAATAAATTTTAAATTAGCTCAGAACTTTTACGCCTCCAGCTCACAACCGGGATACGAGGACTTAAAATTTCATCCAGTCGAAACTTTACTGAAACGTTAGTGCGAGTCCTCATTAAATATTCCGTAATTGGCGAGAACGCCGATATTCCTACGAACTTCGAACGGAAATAATTTTCAATTTCCTTGAGCTTTCTGGATTCGTCGTTAGACGCGTATGGGCGGGTCCCAGGGTGTATTATGTTAACGTCACGAGTTAGCGTAGCCGTAACTAGTCAGCAGCGAAATCGACCCACGAAACACGTGTTCACAATGAAAACAACAATAGTCAGCGGCGAACGAGCAGAAATATCTCGTAGCCGTTACGAGGTCGCTGATTCGAAAGGTCAAAATTATTTCGTAATATTTTGTAAAAATAAATGATGCGTGATCGAGGAAGAATCTCACCGAGAAGGTAATGCCGTATCCATTTTTTTTTCGGCGGCGGTGGCATCCAGCGCACCGATTCCTCGTTCCCAAGATCGATCATCGTCGACTGTAAATCGTTAGCGTTCGTCTTCTGTATCCCGGAAATGTGACCAATCGCGCCAATGGGACCAATGGGACCAATGGAAACGTCGGCTGCCGCCGCCTCGCTGCTGCTCTCGTTCCTCGGCAGGACGGACGACACGACGGCCACGTTAAAGCTCATCTGATTGCGAACCGCCGACGTTCCTTCTCCCATCAACAAAACTCCCATCTTTCACGGGCGGCGCTCGACTTCGCTCCGAACTCTCTGCCTGCACTTGTCCCCAAGATCCGTCTCCTTTTGCCCTCGACTCTCGCGCTCAGAACTCTGACAGCAGTTTCGCAAAGATTTTTCTTTATCGATAAGGCGACTTTGGCGCCAGCTGACACTCGCACGTGTCAACGCTGCATTTTCGTAGACACTTCGCGGTATCCGTATTGTTATTCAGATTGAGCGAAGCTCGACTTCCCAAGACGTTTTCTCTCCTGAGAAACGTGACCGCGTCTCCTCCCAAGGAGCTTGCGTGACGCATCTATAACAGCCGCGCACCATCTACCGCACACGTTATCGGCCACAGATCCGGCAAGTTCGCTCGCGCCGATAAGAGGCACCTTCGGGACAGAAGATACGCGGATGGACCACGCAGTCTCGTCCGACGATTAAACTGCTCGGTATTCCGATAAATCGAACCTCTTCTGCCTTAGCAACAAGAAAATGAGTCTCGAACGGTGAGAAAAAATCGGCGAGTCAGCCAAAGGATTTTACGGGGCCCTCCTGGACACTCTAATGTTTTTGCGGGCTACTGTACGCAGTCTCGAACAGTCCCGAACTGATTGACAGTCATTCAGTTGATCCCTGGCGCTGATCCCTCAGCGTGACCTGCGCCCTTCAACTTCAGCACTTTCCTTAACGAGGGACAGCGGACAACTACGTCACGGATCACAATGTCACAGGGTGTCTTGAACTTGAGCGCAGCGAAGCAGCGTCGTTGACAGTCGGCAGAAATTGCTCTGACACTTTTTCACCGTAGCACAGAAGTCACTGGTGCGCAATTGCCTACGAATTGTCCGAATAATCAAGAGCAGCGATGCCACGTGGATCGGCCAAAGTCCCTGCTCGTCCGACACGAGCATCGAGCCATCCACTATTTACCGACCTGTCAAGTTTTATATTTTCCACTTGACTAAAGTCCCGCAGCCCGCGAAACGCGCGCCTGTGAAAACCGAACCAAACAGCAGGAGTCGTCCTACTAGGAATAATAGGATCGTAGGACGAATGAAAGTTGCAGCGCGCGCGCGCGCGCGCGAGTGGCGAGTAGCGAGTAGCGAGTGGCGAGTGCCGACTGAAGTCTAAACTTAAATGACACCGCCTCCAAGCTAAAGCGATCGTCGTTCTCCTACCTCCTACTTCGCAGCTGCCACCACCATCGGCGTCGCCATCGGCACCGCCGTCGTCGGCCTCCGACGCCTTTTCGCCAGAGCTAGACCGTACGTGTCGCGTCCTCGGTGTATCGCGTTCAACCAACTTCAAATCAACGATTATTCTGACCGCGCCCTTTCCCGACGACTCTGCTGCCATTAGCTCTACTTCCTGGGGCCACCTTTTTTTTTTCTCTCTCTTTTAGATCCATCATTCTGCGACGAGATTCGACGTCGGAGATTCGCCGCGGCCATTTCGGTCCAACTGCAGACGGCTGATGCTTTTACTTTGGTATCTTCCGTCGAATTTCTTCGGAGAATCGATGATTTACACTAGGATTGGCAATTTCCGCTCGGGCGAGTTTTCCGATCGTTTTTCAATTTCTTGTTTTTTTTTTCTTGTTGTTTGTTTTTGCCCTAAGAAATTCCACGTGTGCAAACGTAAGTCGGTGACGTCAAAATTGCGAGCGGCCCACCTAGTTCGGTTTCGCGTATTCTTAGGATAGTTTGTCAGGCTTAAAATATCACTTAACGTATTCGCATGTCTTTGCCGTAAGTCTGTCGGGATGGACTTTCGGAAGCGTGACCTCACGATTTCGAGCAGATTAATGGACGTTGGTTGAGCAACGTACCGTTCAAAAGTCCCAGAAAGCATCGTTGAATGTACCGAAGAAACGTAAATGCCCTTAATGGCTAAAAAAGCTCCGCGCGAACGTCCTCAGTTAAATTCCAGCAAAAGTACTTTCTACCAATTTTACCAATTAGTAATTTCTAGCAGACACAGTTTAAGCGACACCCAGAGCCATTAACTTACCGTCGATTATGAGCATCTTCTCCTCGCAAAACAAGTCATCTTGATCGGAGCGTTCTTTCTTGATCTTGAAGCCTGCCAATCAATAGAAAAAGCATAGAATCAATGGCGCATACGGATAGCAGAAGAATAAAAGAGACTTTTACTCGTATCAGCATAACAATGTATCGTTATCTAATTTCGACTGTTAACAAGATGGCAAACAAGCACCAAAAAAAGAAAAGGAAAAAGACAGAAGAAAAGCTCAAGTTTCTGGCAGCAGGCCTGGCCGATCGAAGGAGCCTAAGCTCGGGGCCAATGAGAGCGCAAATCTCACGAGAGACATTGTCCCCGCGAACGTTAACCGAGTAAACAGGATGTTCGGGAAACGCCCACGTGCCCTAAGCGCGTAGGCCAAAATATATAGAGAGAGAGAGAGAGAGAGGCAGGAGAGTACGTAGAGGCGGACGGACGACTTCAGAATGAAAGAACCAGCCAGCGGCAGAAACACGTATATCTATGTCTACCACGTGTCTCGGAGGAGCACGTGGGAAGACGCGGTGACTCCCGCAGCCAGATATTATCGAGCCTCGGAAATATTGTAAATTTTGCCAAAACTTCAGGCGGTTATTGTTACCTTGAGGCTTAAATAACCTTCGACGCAGCTAGGTAGACGCACTAAGCTCCGCGAATGTGAATGTGCGATAGCGCGCGTGACCTGCCCTAACCTAAACGAACCTAATCAATGTTCGGGCATTTCGCGGATAGCAAGACGCAAATATTGCTAGGATAAGGTGAAATTACGTAATCGATCAATAAAATACGTATCAGATATGATTTGAGGCAATGAAGCAAAAAAATTACATCGAATAACTGATAATATTATCATGTGTGTACCTGATAATGCGTAAAAGTGTTTCTAAGTAGGTAGATGAAAGGATAGTTTTATTTTTTTTACTATTTAGAATTGTCCGTGACTCTACGAACAACGGTATTGGCTGTATCTCCTGTTGCGAGGCTCCTTATCGCTTTAATTATTGATGCGTCTGTTTTTAAATGGCAGCCTACGTAAATTGGCAAAAAAAAAGAAAATAAATTTTGACCACGATTATCGATATCGGCAAATGATGCAAGAATATGCAGTTTTAAAGGTTAAGAAAAATTTACATAATAACATGTAACTCACAACGTAATTCTCGGGAAGAACAGTTGTTGTCCTCGCGAACTAGAAATACATAGAGATATTGTTTCTATCCGACTTCAACGGAATCTGTAATTTTTCCGTTCTACTTTCTCTATGAGTCAAGGTGCTTCCATCTAACGGCGACGTGTCGAATTCCTGGAGCGATGCCGCGCCCGAGACACGATGGCTGCTACGCGCCTGCATTTTTTATGACTTACGACGATGCACAACAAGTGGGAGCCACACACGTGGCATCGGCTGCTCAATTCTGATAAGTAGAGAACGCCCTTTAGGATCTAACAATTGAAATATTTAATACAGCCGCGAAAGAGCTGTCTCGACTCTTGGAGTGACGATTGACAGGTAATTGCCAAGAAAATTTATTAACCGGACAGGTTTTGATAATCCAACTGTTTTTCAAACGAAGCTAAGCGGCTTGCGAAAGTTCTGAGAATTAAAAAAAAACAACAGTAAGCAACGCGTCTGCCCTTATAATGCAATGACGAAACAGCTGAATACAATATATTGCTTGGATTAGCATTTATGCTCAAGAGCGAGAGAACAGGGAACAATAAAAGTAAGGAACGGACACGAGTATGGAGCATTGTTTGCCAAATGCACTCTGTAGGACGTCCTGCGGGAATCCTTGAAGGACTCACGAGAAGAGGCGGACCCAAAGAAACAATTGGCATAGCGAAAACAGTCGAGGAAGATTCCACGAACCAAAGCAACTGGAGTGTCGAGACTCAGTTCAATCGAAAGGCACGTAATCCTATGAAAATCAAAAATTGAATTACGACATTCGATCGAACATTTCTCCTATTATTGACGGTCCTTAGCAGGAGCGCATCTGGTGCTTTTGATAAGTTCGCAAACCTGACGAAAGTTTGACAACAAAAAAGCAAGGGAAAAAAGCACCTTTTATGCGTGTGAACACTGTGGTTCATAACGTGAAGCGCAAAGCGGGGAAAGCTTGGCAGACAAGGCGGGGTGATGCAGTGGAAGGAGGAGAAGGAGCGATACAGAATGTAAAGAGGGATAAGGGGAACCCGGGTCCCGGGTCAGCAGGAACTGGCAACATCGCAGATTGATCAGAACGCCACGCGGCTGGGCGAGTCTGGTGGGGATAGCCGGGGACAGTGCGCACGCGCACTGAGCCGCACGGCCGCGTGCTCGCGGATATCGTCCTTCCCTCCCCCGGCGCCGCTTTCCAACCCTCGTCGACCCAGACCAACCCCCCCCCCTCCCATCCCCCCCGTAGTACTCCGGCTCGCTCGTTCGCTGGCTCGGCTGACGGCACGACGACCATGCTGCACGACAGCCGGCAACTGGATTGAAGAACAGCGCCACCTCGGTTGACTGTAGGAGGCGCGCGCGCGCGCGCGCCAGCCAAGGACCTTGCCACCCGTCAAGGGACAAAGCATCGACATCAAGTCTCTCGTCCTCTGCTCCTGCAGTAGTCCAAGTCCAGGACACGATCTAAGCGCAACAGCGACATCATCCTGGCCCAGGACTCGTCGGAGTGCTCGCGCATAATTGTATGGGAATAATAGGAAGTCTAACCTCTTTGTTTTCTTGGGGGGACCAGAAGGGGGAGAAAGGATCCCGGAGGCCTTTCTAAATCGGCAACACAAAGCTACGCTTGCTCGTTGCCGATATTTCGAGCGTGAGCGACATGCAAATAGCGACTACACCGCGAGTAAATCATTTTAAATGTAGATTTTATTCCGTTGTGATGTTACCAGAGGTTGCCTATAGATATATTCAGACTGTACGACTGTCTCCTGGGACACGGATATCGGTAGTAAAATGAAATTGGAGCTTATCGATGATAATTAAAAAAAAAAAAATTAAACGTCTTTGAGGTGTCAATCGAGGACTTGTTGTCCTTCTGGGAGAAAAAGGCACGAGACGATGATCGGCATTGACGTGTCGCGAGGTGCATCGCGCTGGCTGACGGACGCTCGAGAATATCGAAAGTCAAGCAGCGTGGTGGTGGTGGTGGTGGTGGTGGCGGTGGCGGTGGAGGGGAACGTTTTCTCTACGGTCGTTGCACGATAGAAACGACGGCACTGACACTGTCGACAGGCAGGCAACAAAGCTCGATAGAAATCTCTTCCAACCAGTGAAATTCCACGCTGCGTTCTACGCGACACTGGTTCGTTAATGAACGGTAATTAAGCGAGCATACGCCATTCGTTCTATTTAAAAAGATCCTCCCTGAACAGTAATAAACCTTCCAGCACTTTACCATTTGACAGCCCACCACTCTCCGAACGTAATCATCATCGGCGTCATTAGCGAGTCGGACCTATAATCGATGGGAACTTGTTGCTGCTGCGTCCCGAGTTGAGAAACAGCAACTGTCGATTTAAAAAGAGAAGCGGCAAATTCCTAAGAAATTGCAACGTGTACGCGTCATTGTAAACACCAAACATCGAAGCTCGTCCTTCACCGATTTCTTATCTAATCCAAAGATTAATTTCCGCCGCGACATCTAACGTTTCGTCTCTGATGCCAATCATTTTCCAAGAATATATATTACGTATAAAGAACCGGATTTTCACCGGAGCGACAGGCATTACACAGTCAGTAAGTACCTATAGGTCCAACGTGGTGGTTCCCACTCCAAGCGACTGCAAGCGAGGATCGCGATCGGAACATGGCGCGATAAATCAGATGCGCGATAACCATGTAAAAAGTCGCCCCGTGCAAAATGTCCTGCCGCTCGTTGTGGTGGCGGCAGCAGCAGCAGCAGCAGCAGCAGCGAGTAGGCGGCGTGGCCGTGAATGGAGCACAGAAGCTGCCGTTTCTAGAGTCAGTGACCGAGCCTCCGCTTCCCTCTCTTGGTCTCGCTCTCTGCCCCTTCCCCTCCCCTGCCCCCCTGACCACTACCATAACCTAACTCCTCGTCCAACGAAACCGTTTCGACGTGGCTAACCAGCCGGCCGGTCGACCAGTCGACCATCGGTTCGAGCCCTCTTGGTCGCACTGCGCGGGTCGTTAGACCCACGACCCATGCGCCTCCTGCCCCAACCCCTCCGGACCACTGCGCCGTCTACGACTTCCGCCGCAGCGGGGAGGAAGAGACGAAGGAGCCACAAGTCAACAGCCACCACTCCTTCGCGACACCAGGTTACGACGGCGACGATCACGAGGAAAAGGCGGCTCCATCAGATACGCCAGGCGTAACCACGATGCACACGCTCGGCTGCGACCCCGTTGGACTTCTCCCCCCCCCCCCGCCCCCCACCATTCGCCGCACGGCGGGGAGAGGGGCGATCGTGTAAACATGCGTAATCCTGTCGCCTTTCTCCCGCTGCAATTAGCAAAAGTGCTGCGCGGGACCGAGCACGGGATTCATCCTTGCTGCTGCCGCTGCTGCTGCTGCTGCTGCTCGCCATTTAGGGCCGGGAACCGCGATACCAGCCGTAATCTCTTATAGATGCAGCCTTGTGATCCACAAGGCGGTGGACGTCACTCGCGGCTGCGAACGCCAAGCGCGGAGAAACTAAGAGAGAGAGGAGGCCGAAGTGAGCACGTGAGAGCTTTTGTTAACCGTCTGCCTACGTTCTGTAGATTTGGGAGAGGTCTCCTGACTACCACGTGTTTTACTCCTACATTATGCTCGGTCGTATCCGCGCGATGCTCGTGACAATGCAACTGACACTGTAGTAGAATTACGATTTCAAGGTAACCTGCTGCTACCCGAGACGATGACTACTCGCCCACTTACGCTACGTACGTCAGCGAAGGTTCTGCGCGATCACGAGACTTTCGGTGGAATTCGCGGATGATAAGAAAAACAGAAAAATAAAAAGATCGCTACCGCCACTAAAGTTCACCGAGTCTCAGCCAGAGCTGCTTCGGGTTTTAATGGCTCGAAAAATCGCAGGCTTTACGTGAGTTCGAATAAGCGACTCTGCTGCGTCAACGGCTGATGGGTGTGACGGGTGTGACGGGTGTGACGGGTTAGGGGTTAAGCTAGATCAGGTTAGGCGATACCGGTGGCACGCATGGAAACACTGCCCGCTCCTAAAGGCTCCTTCGCGTGTCTCCCGTGTGACTCGATGCACGTCGAGTCGTCAACTCCTCCAGATGCGAATTTCTAAAGTCCTGAAGTCGTTGACCCAGCAAAGTCATGAGGATCGGCGCGAAGCGATCGTCATCCTTTCGAATTCAGATCAAATGCTGAATCTTATGCAACAGTCCGAGCTCTCCTTTTACAAATCACAGGCTCAGATTATTTCGCGCGCATTTGTCTTGCGACATTCGTTCATCGAGAAGTTATCGAAGAATTTCAACGGCGTGTTATTAACCAATCTTCTTCCTTCTGTCACGTGTCATCGGCTACCACGAGGACTTGGAAAATACCGAGTTTCGAGAATGCATTAACTGTTTAGCAAGTACCTAATAGCCTTTGTCGCCTGACAACTGAGAAATTCCGAGGAAAAGTACGAAACGAAACAGCATTAAATACCTGGAGAACATTTTTTTTTTTTCTTCGGTCGAGTCAGAGCTCGACTTTTGACATCGGATCGTCGCTAACTTATAATTTGAGAAATTCATTTGTCCAGAATAAATTATCGTTTCCCTCAAATCGTTCGTCTTGAAATTTAAGATAACAAATGCTCGTCTCACTTGAGAAGGTCATGGTACCGGCCGATGCACCAGCTTTGGTATCAGCACTTTTCCCCTCCATGGGCGATCTAGACACTAGACTCTATGCGGTCCAAATCAAAAGGACCACCCTGTATACATTATCGCCTTGGAGAACCGTACAAAAAGCTGTGAAAGTTTGATTTATATTCACGCGTGGTCCCAGCTACAGAGCCTTTCACATTTTCTTGCATTAGGCCTTGCAGCTGAAACGTCTTAGACCATTAGGAACCAAGGATCGAGACTTCCTCTCCAGTGGGATATCGCGAAAGATCAAACCTGCTCAGCAAACCCACCGAAAGTCGAAAGAGACTCACAGCGATCAACTTTATCCTTTACTTTTAATTTTAAAGATAAATTTTTTCAAAAATTAAACAGCGCACTACCGGTACCACCAGCACCGATCCTTATGCAATTATTCACATCTCAATTAATTCCTGCCGATGTGCACCGGAGGCCAAGAAGACGAAGGACAGGACGTTCGCATGTCGCACGAGTTTCACAGCCGATCGATAGGGGCGCAACGGGCCCCGTTAGGGATCCTCGCGGGATCTTTGATAAAAGTAAAACACTAAGGCGGACACTCAAGACACGAGGGGAGCGAGACGGCGTTCGATTTAGCGCGGCGCCTCTTATTCTTTATTTATTTATTTCCTCGAGACTCGGCAAAGTCCCAGTGCATTGGCAACGCACGTGTGTCGAACCACCAATATACGACGATGCGACGGACGATCTTCAAAAAGATCATAAGAAATTCTCACGCAACGTGCATCGTTGCTCCCACGTGGAGCGATGATTAATCGTTAGACTTTTTATCGAAAAATCCTCGCAACATTCCTGACTTTATCATCGACCTTATTACGCGGCTACGCTACAGATAGCCTTTCCATATAAATGCCATTTTTGTCTTCTTAATCGAAGCTTAAACCCAGGATATATTTCCAAGTGCTCCAGATACGCGCCCTCGAGGACGCCCTTTTACTGGGATAAAAGTAACAAACTATAGATGCTCTCTCTCGCTACTAGCAACATCTCGTGCCTGATTCTGGAGCTATTGGGAGAAGTTCAACGTGGAGTTCGAGCGTACAAGTGTAGGAAGAATTTTAGTGAAAAAGAGAAAGAGAAAGAAAAAGAAAAAAAGGGGAGCAATAAGAGAAAGAGAGAGGAGGGAGGGGGAGTAAGAAGCGAAGAGCTAAAAGACGTTGGCAGTAGGTACGTATTACGCTGCTATACTCACCGCAAGGCTCGACGGAGTTCTGATAGTTAGAGTGGGGAGTGAGAGCAAAGGAACGATCGGAGGAAGATGAGGAAGTGCTGGCGACGCGTTCTCTCTTCTTCTCCTGCAGCTCAACGTAACGCGCCGCTTCCAGCAGCGTCTCGAGGCTCATCTTGACGCGTGGAGACGCTCCTCGGTGTCGACGTCGCCTAGCCACAGTTACCCGGTTACCAGGACGACCCGTGTACCGCAACTCCAGGCGTCGGCGTCGGCGTCGTCGTCGACCGGATGATCACGAGGACTAGAGCAGGTTGCCTCCAGCAGCCCTTGGCCCCTCCCCTCCTTCTCTTCTTCTGGTTCCCGCCACGGATGTCACTCTGGATCATACACATAGAGACACACATACAGTGACAATCCATGCGCCTCGCAAAGTGATTGGCTAACGTCGGTATAGGATTTCGCCTGCGAGTAACACAGACGCGCACGCGAACTTCGCGAGAACAACAATCAACTATCATCCTGAGCGCGTGGTTCTGGTCGTTCGGTGCTAGAGCGAGCGAACGAGAGTCGAACGCGCTGCGACGATTTCCGTGTTGAAAGTCGACGCTGCTTCGCTACAGGGTCCCAGCGTCCCAGCGTCCCAGCGTCCCGTGTCGTCGGAAGGCGCCGCCGTTCTTCACCGTGGGAGTTACGTACTTATAATATTCTAGACTCTAGATTGATTCGACGTCCTCAAGTAGGGAGAAATAATTTAATTGTTACTTGAACCAAGGGAACGAGCTAGCAGCAGAATCACTTTGATCTCGTAGATCCAGAAACGGACTCGCAAAGAGTGTTCGAGGTTAGGAACGCACCGTGGATCTTGATAGAGTGAAACGATCTGACCTATCAACAAAAACTCTCATTTGAGTGCACCCGATGACGACTGGCTAGTATCACTGTGCAGCTCGAAGATGTCGATACTGACAAAAGAAAAAACGTCGTTCCTTAAACTAGCCATAGGAAGATGATGAAGCTGATGAAGACGAGGAGGACGAATACTCTGGTGAATGCAGCGCGCGCGGCTTCCAGAAGCACAGCGGTCGTCAGGCAGGACGGTCGGACGCTCGAGACTCGGTGGGGATAATCTAGGAGGTCGCGTGGTGGAGCTACCGGTAGGTGCGCCAAGCGCCGTCAGGGGGGGGGGGGGGGGTTAAGTTAACCCAGCGACGTGACGTGTGTGACGTGGTGATGCGACTGACGTCAGACGGATCGCAAAGCGCATGCGCGAGTGCCACTTTCTGCAACGGCGAGTCGAGCGCGAAACGTCTAGTTGCCCCGTTCCTGCCGTGTTCGCCCGGCTAGACTGATTCCGAATGGTGGGGAGAGCCAGGCGCGAGAGCGAAGGAACAACACAGAGAGAAAGAGAGAAATGGGGAGCGAAAGAGGGGGGGAGAGAGAGAGAGAGAGAGAAGATGAATCGAGCGCAACCAACCGAGCACCGAAAGTCGCGCTGCGCGTCGCACTTAATTTTAGCAGAGTCGGGGCCGGTTTCGTAATCGACACGTAGGTGGCAGGAGAACGCGAGGCTCGAACTTTCCTACGGGATTTAATCTATGGGCATGTTGTCCTCTGATCGTTCCTTCTCCATTCCGCACATAATGATTCCTAACGATTGAATCCAAGCACACTTGATACCCCGACCGACCTGTGGATGGGATGACCTTCACGAGATGAATGACGTCGTGACGTCACCGAGAGGCAGCGAGATGAGGTGCAGCATTTTTCTGTTTCAAAGAAAACTTGAGATATCACGTAAAGTGGTATCGACCTTCCGAATTACGTAACGCACTATTGTTAACCTTAACATCTGCACACGAGTGTTCGCAAAGCTTAAACATTTGTTCCTTATAAGAAACTATATGTTCACGAGGCTTTGATTGCTCTCCCTCTCGCTCTCTCTCTCTCTCTCTCTCTCCCTCTTTCTCCATCATTACGTGGGATCCATTTAAAGGAAGAAAAGGAAATAAAGAGGCAGGTTAATGTCCTCTGGAGGAAAATATTTCCAGGAGAAGCTCAAGAATATTTGGCCGGGTCATCGTCCGCCTATGCGCGCAGGTCGGGTCACTTCGACCAAAGAGATTACGGACTCGCCAGGGTTCGGCCTGTCTGCAGCTAGGACGATACTCAACTATCATCTGCATATTTTATTCCGTGCTGCGTGTAGAAAGAATGGTATAACGTCGAGGAGATGTTGAAAACATGTCAGCAGCCTAAGAGAATACCTACGTGACATCCTATTTGCAGAGGGACAACACCACTTGCAGGGAGAATCGACTCGCAGCACAAAAGAATCGCTATGATCGTGCATTGCTGCTCGAAGGTTTTCCCCCACCGAAATCCTCTGGCACGGGGGGTGATGCACGCCTATTGCATAACCCTTTCGAAAGGATAGGACGTCCAGATAACAAGTGTACTGATTGCATAGTTCACCGCTGGATGAAAACACTGAATACGATTGGAAATAAAGTCTCGGAGCAAACGCTCTTTGCGTCTCTTATTACACGGAGTTCGATGTCTCTCAAAGAATGCACGCGTCGTCGTCATTGCGGAACGATTCATTTACGAAAAAAAATTAATAAAATTCACACGATAAAATAAATGGAGCCACCTTCGAAGATTCGCACATCTAGACCATTTCTAAAGAAAGCCCCCCCACCGCCGCCCCGCTACACTTTAAAAGGACACGCGATTAATAGTTCCGTCAGCTTGCTACTGGGTGTACGATCAATCCTTACTTGTAATGTTTCAAAAAGTAAAAGGTAAAAAAAAGTAATAATAAGAGAAGAATTTGAACGCGATAGAGACTGCACTAATAGAAATACGAAGGTAAATTATAATTATCGCTGTAGCGTTGGCGGTAGTGTTAGATAGGATCTCGTATTCGTTATCTCCCGTGGACAAATGTGGACGTGCGGCTGCACGCGCGACTCAAAGGAAGCAGCAGAATGAATGATATTATTTGATGATTATTCAACGTCCGAGCCTCCCCTGTTGTCTATGGGCAGAGGCCAAATAATCGTGTCCGTAGGAGTAGCAGAAGTCGCAGGAGGAAATACATTCGCGAGCAGATGCACGGAGATCGGAAAGAATTTATTGCGAGATGAACAAAGTACTTGTTGCACCCAGCCGGCTGGATCAGCTCCAAAGTCCAACATTCTACGAAGGTGTGCAAGGGTAGTGTACTTTGCGATCGCATAAAAACGTCTGCAGGAGAATCTCTGAATGAGGACTTAGTCACGTGGTACGTTGGTATTCCTAAATTTACACTTGAGCGTATCCAGTGGAATATTTTCAGTAAGGCGCGTGGGGAGTCGAATTAACAAAAGTGAATGTAAGTAACGAATGTGTAATTGGAGGGTGAAGAAGAAAAATATTCTTGTTCGCGTATCCGCGAGAACGTCATCTCTAATGAATATCACAACAGGATGAGTCACTATCTGTCAGTTATCGCAACAGTCTTAGCCAAATGTTAAATTCACGATGCTGGCTGGACGTTACATTATTTCTCAGGTTACTAAACGACGTTTGTCCAGGGCAAACGAATAAGAGATTTCTGTATTCGTTGACCAAGCGGTCGCAAGTCAGAAAGGGGCACGTACGCATGGGCGGTTTTGAAAAAGCGCGCGAACACGTAAAGGACCGTCGAGCTGAGTTTCTACTAAGGATCGAACGAATGAGCATGTGATGAAAGGTAGGCAGCCGGGTGGAATGAATGATGATAAAAATGAGAAGAAAAAAACGCCCTGATCACATGACTCGTTTAAACAAGGGATAATGTTGATTGTCAGGTCTCAAACGCATAAGCAAGATGAGCAGTGACGGGTGAGAGGAAAGAAATGGAGATGGGGAAAAGTGTAGGTGTGGATGTAGATGCGGATGTGTGTGTATGTGTATGTGTGTGTGTGTGCGTGCGTGCGCCCGGGCGTGTTTATGTATGGGCATACGTGATAAACGTAGAAAAGCAAAGGAATATGAGAGAAGCTGGAGGATGAAAAAGAATTCTCGGGGAAAAAATGAAGGATCGTGCGAGGAGCAAGCGGGCTCCTTGAACTGACAAAGCGAAACACGTTAAGAGTGGCGACGCACGCTCCGGCAGCCAATGGGATTAAGCGACGCCGTGACGTCACGGGCGCATACGGTACGTGATTGGTTGGTTCTATTATGGCACAGAAAACACGCCACGCAACCACCTATACAGACGTTAATTAAATAGGCGATAGTCCGGGCGAGATAATAGGCCATGAGAGTCTAACGAACGGGCGTGGTAGCCTTGGACACGTTGAAGAAACGTACGAAAACTTACGGTTACACCGTGGTCGGAGCCCGATCACAATGGAAACACACTGAAAGCCACTTTCACGAGAGAAATCAATCCCAAATGGGGATAAATCGCGATGGTCCGGCTGTCAGGATCACGACACACGCGAGGAATCCTGATGCACGCATATATCCACGCTTGCCGATCGCTTTCCGAACGGTTTAAACCACACGACGGTTATAACCTGATCGATCTGGCGCGTGGCAGAAACATTTTACAAGTGCTAACCACTGCGCATCAACAGCCATGCTTGCTTGGCCACGATTCACGTGTCTGGGGTCCACGTTATCGACCAATCGCAGCACTGTTCCTGACGTCACACGGCTCTATCGACCAATGAACGCGGCCCATGTGACGCAGCAGCCCGCTGGGCGTGTGAGAGAAGTGTCGTGTTGCTGTATATCGCACCGCTTACAAGCGCACGCCACTTTTACGCGATTTTCATAGATTTTTGAGCGTATCAGCGCGACGAACCCAACGTCCCGATATCGCGGGGCTACCCGATCACCCCATTAGCCACCCTTACCTTCCGCTCCACGCCACGACCCACGAATTTCCCGTGAAATCCGACAAAACGCACCCGACACCCGGCTCGCCCGGGCAAACACTCACTCGATCTCGGCGGCGTCACCCTCTGCCAGCTTTTGTCACGTTCTTTCTCTGTCACATGGATCCGAACGCTGCGCTGTTGCCGCTTCTAGTCTCTTGCGTCTTGCGCCCTCTTCCCCACCTCTCTCACACCACCCACACCATCGCCATCGCTCTCTCTCTCTCTCTCTCTCTTCCTTGCTCGCTCACACTCCACTGTCTCTACTGACTACATACCACACACTTGCACGGCACCTATGATATCACACGATCTCGCATCTCTCACCCTATCACGAATCCTTCCGACTTCCCTCAACTTTACAAAACTTCATCAGACTCCGCTCAGTCGAATTCCACTTCATTATACTGTACCTCTTGAGCCGCTATCCAGCCAGTTCCCGCCATTCCACTTCACTCATCAGGATCTTCACCAATATTCCCCTGCAAATGCTCCGACACTTCCACAGTTTACTTCCACATATGCGCCATCCTCCATAATACCGTAAACACTGGCACCGTTGTTTACCACTCGACTTCCACCCGCTCAGTTATCCAATTTACCACCCTACTCTTGCCCCCCCTTTAAAATGCTTCCACGACTTCCTTATGCATCTTATGTTCGTAGATGGAGCGGCCTTCCAATTTTGCATTACTTTTTTCTCCCCAATAAGTCTTCATCGCTGTACCTGGGGCGTGGCTCTTCGATTTTTGAAAGACTCCCTTGTCGATACCGGCTAGTCCTACGTTTAGCAACAATTTAGCAACCATTCTGAGTCACGAGTTCCACAGCACGGATCACTTTTTCATTAAAATTTTTCATCATACCTTCATACAAATTGCGAGTACCGTTATCATACCGTTATTCATTCAAGCGTAAATTCCCCAATTCGGTAGCCAATTCGTTGCAATTAAAGACAATGGAATATTTTACAAGGATTTTCATAATGTCAGAGGTAAAATCTGCCAGGTACGATCCACCAATCCACCAAAACTTATATCTATTTCGTTTTAGCCCAACACGTTGTACGCTACAGCGAAAAGATGTCAAATGGATCCTTATTGGAAGTGAATTCAGTCTTACTTGTGTAAACTTTTATATGGAGAAACTCGCCTGGACGAATTGCATGCAACTTGAATCAATTGCGGGAATAGAGGAGGTGGACAACAAAGTATACGTTTAAGCTGAAAAAAAAATAATAGTACATGTTACTGCTGCATTTTTAAACACAGGTGTATTACCAAAAAAAAAAAAAACAATTACGATCGAATTGCGATGTTGCGACATTTTTGACATATATATATATCGGACAAATTTTACGTCTAAAAATATATGAACTATGAACACACGATGAAATTTCTAATAGTTGATTTACACTAGTACAACAGAGGACCAGCTCTCCAATGAAGCATCACTGCCTCAGCAAGTTCTATATAAATATTTTTTCCAAATTCATCGTTGTTATCTACTTAATGCACTTTTGCGAAACAAGTAATCTCAAACACGGATTGCTAAGTCTATGATAAAGCGTTTCGTTTTAAAATGGATATTATACATGCATAATGGGACGACAGTTTCTCGTATTGCGACAGATACCCATGCAAGACTGTGCAAAACAAGAAAGAAGACGATACAATTTTAAACGTCTAAAATCTAACTTTCTCAGTAAGAAGAATTAATTTTATTTTCTCTATTTCCTCCCTGTCGACTGATTTTTTTTTTTTTTTTTTTCATAATAACGGGTAGATCAAAACAAATAACGATTCTATCGCACTACGATCGATTTTGCATGGGCACTTACAACACCTCTATTTTCGTGATTTTCTAATAGTCAATCGAATTAATATAATTTAGCCGCGATTACGTAACGTTTTAACGTACAGCAATTTCTCGCTGTGATTGCCCTTCGTTCACGGCTTTAGCTATTGAATTTAAGGGCAAAAATGATGGAATTACAATTTGACTAGAATTTACTTATACTGCTACCTCGGGAAATTAACAATTATGAGAGAACTGATTATTAATGACTGTTAAATACTTTTCGCATTCTTTAGGACTGTCGTGAGCAGCGCGTGACCGTTTTCAAATTTTTTTTTTTTTTTTCAAAATAACCCAAGGACACTTTGACTGAATCTCACCACCTGTGATATGCCAACATTTTTTGACATTGATTATATGAAAGAGAAAAAGATTTTAATTAGGCAAAAATTTTAGTATCCACCTTTTTGGTGTATTCCAAGCGAATAGTACTTAGTTTAAGCAATCGAAAACTATAGAATATTTTTAAAAAATTTAACAATAAATGACAGGTACCAATCAGAAATCCTGTATACGTCAAACCGGAACTTGAAAGTCTTTCCTAGATACATATAATTTGTGGGAGATATTAGTTTGGTACAGCATAAAAATGTATCTACAAGTCGCTCTCAAAAGATTTAGACAGCTAGCAGAGAGTTAAAACTTCCATAATATTCTTACGACGTAATCATTACTGTAAGATTCTCTTGATAACTGGCTTAAAAATCATTTAAAATTCCAAGAATTTAAAAAATCTTCTTCAAGCACGCCCTGAACACCCTGGGGATTTTTTTTTGCATTGCTGCGACAGAATACGCAATTCCCAACGTACCGTCTTAATAGCCATTGAGTTTTTCGAGTTCGTTTTCATTAATATAACTAGGAAGAATTAATGGCGAAGGCGCAAGAACGTAGAGCACAAAGTACAACTCCAGAATATCGGTTGCTGGAGTTTCGAGAATTGATTTCGTTCTCCCATTACCTTAACAGTCATACGATGAAATAAGATAATGGTAAATCATAATTATTGAATTGATGGATGTGAGAAGGAACGAGGCAGGATTTAGGGGGGAGGGAGGGGGGGGGGGTCATGGTTAGTGGACGATTACAGTGATATCACCAGGTCATTTAAAAATAACGAATTGAACTAAATTTTGCAGGAAGGAAGCATTGGCTATCTGCTCAAATTGCTGACATAGAGATGCTTTAGTTCTGTTTTCGGGGTGTTTTCGAAGAGGGCAGCACGGTTTTGTCCTTCGCCCTTCTTCACCCAATGTCCGTAAACACGGAAGGCACATCCGTCGATCACCTGATGAGACATAATTAAAAAGACAGCAGATATTAGTTGAAGAATTCAGATCAGATATGATTAAGAAAAATGAATCACCGACCTTTCGTAGAAGCTTGATCCTGTAAGGATCAGTGCGAGCAACGTGGGTCGACAGTGGTTCGGGTGTGACGTGTAGCCTTTTGATGCGTACAACCGCACGAACGCAAATAATTGCCAGCTGAAACTTTTTCCTTGCGCTAAAGGATTTTGCTTTCAATTCCTGAACAGAAAATGCAAATAATGTGTCAATAATATTCGGAAAATACAATCAGCTTTACTTATAAAACTGTATTATATTCCTTCCCCATGTACAAACAATAACATTTGACGTGTGGTGGAATGATACATATTAAAATAATTGGCCTGACGAGTCCTACCAAATTTCAAGTTAGTCCTGACAATTATCTTTCAAACACAAATAACACAATTTTCAAGAATGGAATTTAAGACCAATCGACACACTAATAAATACATTTAATTCTTTAACAATAGGATATGATATAAGAGAATTAAATCTACTTGGGTTAACAGTACCAACAAACTACTTATTATTTAATAAACTCACAGTAAAACATAAAAAATAAAAAAAATGCATAATTTACCAGGGCTAACTGAGATATCCTACTGAGACGTCGTGAATTAGAAGATAAAGAGCGCTTTAGAGGCGCAATGTCTTGATCCCACAACTGCAAGGGCAATAAGATATTGTGACTTATATACTTGCGTGCTTGTATCAATACTGTATTATCTTCTTTAAAGTTCTATTCGTATTATGAATTTCCATGGAATATTGTACTATCGCAATATGGTTTTTATATCATCCAAGACATATCAATTTCAATTAATAAGATTAGAATTAAAAAAAATTACATCTCATAGATAATGATAGTACGTCAATTGTTCAAAACAAATATGACACAGCACGTGTGCTTTATGACATGCCTTATGAAAATACATTTTCATATGGCATCGTCTATAAAATAAGGATAAGAATAATTATCGCGATATAATATAACAATGTATAGATGATAAAGTAATTAGACTCACCACGGTATGAAAGAATGAATGCTCCAAAGCCTCCTTAATGGAAATTCTCTTTTTTGGATCCACAACTAATAATTTTCTAATCAAATCTTTTGGGGCGTCTGTAGTGAAATTTATAATTGTGAATTTTACATATATGCACGTCATTTAATCATATAAATCTACCTGTTATGTCAGCCCATTCAGGAGATGTGAACGAGTATTTCCCTTCCATTATATTTCTCAACATGACCATTTGTTTGCGATGCCAGAATGGTGGGCATCCAACTAGTAAAGTGAACATAATTACGCCGCATGCCCATCTTAAAAGATATAAATCATTTACATTAAAGTGTAAATTGGATGTATTGAACAAACATATCCTCATAGGCCACATACATGTCAACTTCATAACCGTAACCTTCTGCATTCTCAAACATATTGCACTTGAGAACTTCTGGAGCAAGGTATCCAGGAGTGCCACACAAATCTGCGTAATAAAATTTAAGATACAACAGTTATTTTTCATAATCTGTAAGAACCTCAGATATGTCAACAACTATAATTCTTCTGCCCTAGAGTAATAATTCGTCTAGCTTTGACTACATTCATGATGGCATTCTTAATTATACTTGTGAAATGATACCTGTGGATATACAGAATTACTAACCGTACAATTTATCTCCTGAAGTTAAAATTCTTGCAAATCCAAAGTCCGTAATTTTGACATTCAAACTGTCATCAAGTAGAATATTTTCTGGTTTCAAGTCGCGATGCACTATATCTTGACTATGAATATGCTGTACTCCCTCAAAGACTTGCCGCATGATATATCGAGTTTTCTTCTCAGAAAGCGTTACAACAGACGTCAGATAATCAAAAAGTTCTCCATTTTTGCAGAGCTCAAAAATCAGAAATATGAATGTGTTCGACTCGAAGACATCATGTAATTCAACTGCAAAAAAATACTGTCATTATTTAATGTTGCAAAAATGGAATACATATTCTTAAGATAATACACTACAATTTAAAATGATGATCAACAATCCACTATAGATCAGCAATGTATTAGGAACATCATTTTTTAGGACTAAAAGTTGCTCTAAAATGATATTTAAATTTAGTCGGACTGTTAGAAGCTATTTAAATATCTATGACATAATCCAAGTTATATGGTAATTAACGGTAACTGAAGAAGATATGCTATAGCACGATGTACGCAAGATAATTCTGAACTTATACTAAAACAGGAATGTTATGATCAAACAAAGAAACCTTATGAGAAAATATCAAAGATCTTACTTATAAAAGGATGGCCAGCAACCCTTCTAAGAATATGGACTTCTTGCATTGTACCATCTTTCATTGTATGAGCATCTGTCCCGTCATGAGGTTCGTTACTTATATCTATTATTTTCGCAGCATATTCTATGCCTGTTTCTTTCTCTATACATCTTCTTACAGTCGAAGAGATGCCTCTGTGCAGATAAGTTTAAGGTTATGACAATATTTTTGTTTAAAAATAAATCTTTGTATTTTATATGATCAATATAAGAATTTTGAATTATTCATGTTTTTCTTATAATTATAAAATCATAAGTAAAACTATAATTTTCGTATTGAATGAAACATGATTGAATTAAGTTTTTTTGACTTGAATGTCAGCCAAAGACAAATTAATGCCAGGTATAGGTATGTGCACAAACACATTGATTATACAAAAGTACTAAAAATAAATGATGACATGTATTGATTAAACTTTGTTAATTCGGTAATATGTCAAAGTATCATTATTAATACTTTTCTAAGAATCATCTATAAGAAAAAAAAAGTTAAACACATGGCTTTCTGAATTATATAATTTGCAGGTTAGATAGCTGAACAATTAGAATTTCCGTACAGATAAAGTTATTTCGAAATATTTGTTTTAAATACCAGAATTTTCCTTTTGGAAGAGATGATTGTCATCAATGTACAAGAGAAGTTGAAGAATATACAATAAGAAAATGATGGGTTAAAGAAGAAAATCAACAACCTACGAACCTTCCCAGAATTTCTTTGGGTTCATACTTGGCATAAAAGCCTTTCGCTGCGTCTTTGTCTGGTAAAAGGTCGTCACTTTCATCCTTCGCCATTTTCATTCTTTATTATTTCTCACATGTATCTTAAATAAAGAAAGCCTAGAATATAATCAGTTCATTGAAAAATAATTAACTCTACGCTTTTTCGCGCAAGCACAAAACTATACTTGACACAACATGACACATTATCACTGATTACCACGGTCTATGAATAGTTGAGATTCGAACAGATCCGAAGATAGCATACGAAAAGCCAGAGATGAATTGGGAGATGCTCAACACTATGATTTTAGGCGATACCAAAAGCAGCATAGCACTAAATAGTAGCGGCGAGTCCGGAAGTAACATTTTGTGATAATCGCCTCCGTCGATAATGCGTATCCCGGCGTAGCCGAGCTAAACATGATCGTGAACGTATAGCTTGGCAAGCAGAGGTTCTCAGCTGCTTATCACTGATTCCCATTTCTCTAATTGTAAGGAATATTTGGAATTGGTTAATTACTTTAGATCGGTATTAATTAAACCGGTCTAAGAGCGTCGTGTAAACGTAGTCTATGGTTTAGTTTCCACCGTGCAGAGTTTAGTTTAATAGTCAGAAAAAAAAACGAAAAACTGGACTTCTCATTGATCAGAATCGTTTGTTAGGAAAGATATGAGCTAATAAGGAGGTTGATGATATTCCAAATCGTAGAAATCATTTGAAAAAGCTATGAAGACGCCATCAACAAAGGGTTAGTTTCCACTGTCTCAGATTAAACCGAGTTAACCAATCAAGAATAAGAGTTGAATGGAATTGACCAATGAGGTTGCTTCACTCGATTTATACTCTGCACGGTGAAAACTAATCAAAGATTGCGAAATCTTGTCATGTAAAATGTTATTAGGATGCTATCCTATGTAGAGAAGACAGAACAGAGAAACGGTGGAATCGGAATAAATAGTTTGGTGGGGGTTGACCAATCATCTTCGTTCCGCGTGATAAATTTTACGAATTCCAAATCTTCGTATTTCAGTCTATGCAATCTTATGGATAATTAATATTTAATGATTTTTCTAACGATACGTGTCCTTACTATTGATTTTAACGAACGAAATTTTTCTTTTTACACTTTACTAATTTCCGTTTTTTCTTCTACATGGGGAACCAAGCATCGTTTGAAATTTTTTGAATGAAGATGATTGGTCAACCCCCCACCGGACTATTGTTCCGATTTCGTCGTTCCTGTTCTGTCTTCTCTACATGGGATAGCACCCTAAGGGTGCTTTTGGAACTGAACTTGGCGGGAATCAGAAAATTAACTGTCGATAACTGTCCGTTATTAAAGACTGCTGTGGCAGCGTGGTGTGATCTGTTTTTGGTGTGAATTACGACTTTTAGCTTTTATTTATTACAATGTCTCTGCAAAAAGAAATTCTTTTATCGAACAAATCTATAAATACTGTTGATAGTCCTGACGCTCTAGGAATTGTAGAAGACTCGGGTTTTGGAAGTATTGCCGGTTCATGTACAGGTACGATGGAATTCATTTTATTTAAATGAGAAACAGTTTCCTAAAGGTCAGACGAATTTTTCGAACAGGAATAGAATGACTGAGTAATGTTTTGATTGAGTTTTTAATGATATAATCTCTATATTTATGATGATCCTTGTACACTTATTGTACAATATATAAAAAGTATATAAGAGCCGTATAAGTATATAAAAACTATATATAAAAAAGTTTAGTGGTAGAAACATTATTATTCGATACAATAACATATAACACGTAATTTTTATATTAATAGAAGATTCAGTCATGGATGAATCTATAAGCGCAAATGCAAGCAACGTTAAGTTCAAGAGTATACCCATGGAAGAACAGAAACAAATGAAGAAAAGACGAAAAGCCGTTGATGATCTTGAACTTCAAAAGAAACACATTGCTGAGAAGGAATATGAGGACCGACTAAGCGAGCAACGATACAAATGCTTAATGCATTTATTAGATCGTAGTCAATTTTACTCAAATTATTTAATTAAGAAGTTTGATGAGTCTCAGAAATATGTGAGCTCTAAAAAAGGAAAGAAACCTCTACCAACGGTACCTGATGAGAATACTGAACCACAAAAAAAATATAAAACAAAAAAGAATTCTCGGAAATATGATATAGAACAACATATAATTGATGATGTAAGTGTTATTAACGCTAACATCTTTATCTTTGTTTATATTCATGTTTAAAAATTTGTTCTTAAATATTATGTATCTGATAAGGTTCGTGTTTCATTGTAGATAAAAAAGAAAAAAGCTACTGATAAAAGGAAAAAGAATCCGAATACTGATGATAGTAAAGAAGAGTTAATGCCAACCTCTAAAAATGAAATGCATAATGTAAAGTCGCAATCTGAAACTCCAGACGCGGACAGTTTCGTTGTACCTTATTATTTCAATGGTGTCCTGCGTGATTATCAGATAGAGGGTTTGCAATGGCTCAAAGTACTTTATGAGAACGGAGTCAATGGAATTCTAGCAGATGAGATGGGTCTTGGCAAAACAATACAAGTTATTGCATTATTTTCTCATCTAATTGAGAAACGTCAAAACGGTCCCTACTTAATAGTTGCTCCGCTTTCGACTATACCCAACTGGTTGATGGAATTTGAAAAGTTTGCTCCAAAACTACCAGTCGTGCTATTTCACGGTGACTTGAAGGATAGGCTTGTCGCACAAAAAAAAATTCGTCAACAAATGCGCGTTGACAACTCCTACTCAACACAGCCAATTGTCCTAACAACATATGAAGTCCCACTGACGGAAGGCCGATTTCTGCAAAGTCAGAAATGGAGATACTTAGTGGTAGACGAAGGTCACCGAATAAAAAATTATAAATGTCAACTAATCAAGTGAGCGCAATTTTTTAATTATATTTAATTGTAGGAGATTTGAATTCAGAAATGCTTGACATTATCTGACAACTTATATATATTTAATTTCTCACAGGGTACTGAAATCATTACAGTCTATGAATCGACTTTTATTAACCGGTACACCATTGCAAAATAATCTTTCCGAGTTGTGGTCTCTCCTAAATTTTCTTCTACCGGAGATTTTCAACGATTTGGCAGTGTTCGAATCATGGTTTGATGCCAAAGAACTTCAGGATGAGGAAGGCGCCGAAAAAGTTCTCAAACAAGAGCAGGAGAAACATGTAATGGCCAGCTTACGGGAGATCCTAAAACCATTCATGTTGCGTCGACTTAAAACTGACGTGTGTTTCGAAGTCCCGCCAAAGAAGGAGCTTATCGTCTATGCTCCAATCACTGAATTGCAGCATGATTTGTATACAGCCATCTTGAACAGAGATCTACAGACTTTGAGTAAAATAGAAAAACAAAATCTTATTATACCAGAAGTCAGCGGAAAAAGACCGAAGAGGAAATGCGTCACGCGTAAGTCCAATATGAATGGTGAATCCTCGTCGACTAGCATATCCTCAGATCATAGCGATGACAACAGTAATAAGAGTGATGAGGACCAGGTCGGCTGGAAGTCATATAATAATGTTGACAAAAGTAATCTGTCTATGTGGAAGCAATACACGGACGTTACGAATCGCAACTCTGAATTTTTAATCAACATTAATTTTGGAAACAGAAGTACGCTTTCACTTAATAATAATCTTTCCTCGGTCATGGTAATGCTTTATTAATACTTTTGGCACTTTCTTTTACAGTGGTAATGTACAAAAAGGTTGTCAATCATCCGTACTTGATTCATTGTCCTCTGAACGAGGCTGGTTTGCCAAAAATCGACGAAAATCTGATAAAATGTTCAGGCAAGCTTTTAGTGCTGGATGCTATGCTTGCTAAGCTCAAAGCGCAAGGTCACAAAGTTCTTTTATTCTCCACCTGGACTATAGTATTGGATATACTAGAAGATTATATGGAGTTGAGGCAATACAGTTATGTCAAATTAGATGGCTCACAGGCAATTGCCACTAGAACACAAAATATAACGAAGTTTAATACGGATCCAAATGTTTTTATATTTCTCATATCCACGCGAGCTGGTGGCGTCGGATTAAATCTGACCGCTGCTGATACTGTTATCATGTACGACAGCGACTGGGTAAGAATTAATATTCATCATCATTTATACTGAATTCAAGAATATTTTTTACTTTTTCAAAAACGAGCCCCTTTTCATTGCAGAACCCACAAGCCGACATACAAGCAATGGCCCGTTGTCATCGCATTGGTCAAACTCGACCTGTAGTCGTTTACAAGCTGTGTACTAAAGGAACAATAGATGAGAAGATCCTTAAACGCGGTGAAGCCAAACGGAAACTCGAAAAGATTGTCATCTCTAAAGAAGCATCCCGTTTCAATATAAACGACTATAACTCCGTTTTGGAATTGAAGCGGCTACTCGAGTCCAGCGAACATGAAGTTGTCACTTCAGGGGAAAACGGTAATGATGATATTCAAGATGAAGATATGGGATTTGTTCTTTGGTATATAATCATTACAGATGACGACAAGCAACGTGCGACTGGCTTTTTATTGTTTTTTGTATATTACAAAGCTCAAACATTCTCAACATGTTTTATCTATTGTAACAATAGTTATTAAAATATATATCTTGGTTTTTTATAGCATTTACACCAGAGGAGTTGGATAAGCTTTTAGATAGAAGTGATCTAGAAGTCCAAGATAAACGCCATCAGGAGAGTATGATTTCTTTAGAAAGTACTGATGAAGAGTCACAGGAGGAGTAAATCATCTACAGCAATGCATCTCATCATTCCAGATAATTAATAGAATTAAATATAACTATTTTATTTTTATAAGTGCCATGACCGAGTGTTCCGTTGTCGCAATATTTATTGTCAGATACCATTCTTATTGTTGCCTTTGTACAGTTCCTGTTTTTTATAAGACTGACCTTTTGAAAAAAAAAATCTCTACCGTAACTAAAATCCCGATACAGATAATTGTGATTGAAAAATGAACTTTCCGCAGCGTGCAAAAAAAAAATAGCTGTGCCCAAAATACAAGTATTAACTAGCTGCGCTATGTAAAATAATTTCCATATTTTTTTAATGTAAGAAATCTTTAATATCACAATTAAAAGACATTTTTCGTTTTAGTAAAATTACGCTTAATGCCTATCTCTCTAATTAATAACTAATAAGTTGCTCATTATTTTTAATTTAGGGTACAAAAATTGTATTAAGATTCTTTAATGCATTTTTCTTAACTTGTATTTATTTTTTTTCTATCTAAAAATGTATTAAAGTATTCTTTCAATGAAAACAAATGTACTTCTTTATTTCTATTTGCCTATCTACGTCGGCGATTTAATAATTTGATGAATTTACGTAATCTGCTGTAACAAGATATTAAGAAATGCGAGAAAGCTTCTATATATTATTTCAAATCATTGGGGCGATTTCAATATTAAATATTAAATACTTTTGTATCTTTATTAAAGGCCTTGAGAATGATCTTGAGAATAGTGAAAATACTTCTTGGTGCACTATGTAAATTTAGACCCTGAAGGATGTGTGACAAATCAAAATTAAATAAAATAATCTTGATTCGATTGCAGAATGATACCTGCGATGAAAGGGTTAACACGGCGCGTGAATTCTCATTGGAACCATAAGATGTATTTTATTACGAAGTTATAAGTTCTTCAACAATTAAAATAGTTGCCTTATTAACAATATACATATATAGTATTATGATATACTTTGAGCCGCATCGTAAATCTCTTACGCCCGTTTTCTTCAAATTGCTTCAATCCAAAAACTCGGTTTGACTTTGCTCTGTTAGCCAATCAGGAACTTCAATTTTGAAAATGAACGGAGTTTAGGCATTGATCGCGTTCAAGAAAACGAGCCTCGGTGTACAATGTTCACATCTAATTCAGGCATTCTAAGGTATCTTTAATTTGACATTTTACATATAAATTCAAATAAGGACCGCGAATATAAATTTAAATATATATATATACATACATACACATATACATATGTGTATGTACGTATACAAATTTCCTCTTGCTAGCTACATCGTATCGCCGTTCCATCGATTCCATAATACTGGAGAGAAGTATAAAATTAAATGAAACGAGAAAAAGTTTTACATTGCAAAATCAATGAAGCTTCAATTTGCATTGAATTCATGAAAATTTCTTTTTTTTCTTATAACAATATATTCACCTGCTTGCTACGGCAATAACAGTCGAGTGACACGCTCTGTACTTATCGGTTTGTTTTAAATGAATTATCTTAAGAACTTAAATGATCCAATAAAGATCGTGCGTAATAAAGACATTAATAACACCAGGATATTTTTTCTTAGCAACGGATATCAATTGTTCACCGGATGACATTTTAAGATGAACATTTTTTACTGAATCGCCCGAGTACTCAATATCTAGTTACAGTAAGGCACTTAATTTATTGTACATAGAGATGATACATACGACTGTATCGACCAATGATATTTGACATAATAATATGCATACGGATAAAATGTATCATTAAGTTTTCTTGCTAATCATTGAAGGCCATAGTTCTTGTGGTATGAAAAAGGCAAAAGTATAATGGTACAGGTAAGAAAGCTTGATTAGTCAATTTTCATTTGATTTGATTATGCATATAAATAGATTTTTTTATATAAGAAATACCAAGTATGGTCGCAGCGCCCGTAAGCTTCGTACTTTCATGTCCAAGAGAACTATTGCTGCCGATAATACTCTTACTGATAATGCTCGTAATCGTCAAAAGAAATCTACATCCGTTAAAGCAGCATTTCTAAAAGCTAAATGAAGCATACTGTCTCTATGGGATATCGTGAGACTCGTGGAAAAATTAATTTTGTATGAAATTTTTGACAGTTTCACGAAAATATGAGTTACGTAGTACAGTTAATCGAATTATATATAAAATGAGCTTTACGCTCAAGAGCTAAAAGTTCAGCTATACTTTTATTGACTCCTTCTCGAAACTGCGCCTCTCTAAAATATATATAATCCAGATAAAAATCAGTAGAATTACTATTAAACTTGTTCGCCCCTACGTCAAACTCCTGTTAACAAAATATTCAAACATTCAATTCTCAATAAAGATTTGTCAAAATATAAGGCACGATATTTCTGCACTTAATTTCTTATTAAAAACGCGTATTCCTACGTTCTATGATTATGGGCTCGTTCGTATGCGCGATACGCAGGAAAACGCAGTTTGGCGATTGCACATCGAGCGAATTCTGTCAAGACGAAGGTGGTATTTGGAATTGGAACAGTGTATATACATCTGACTCGAATCTACGTATACGCGTGATAAATGTTATATGTAACGTTCAGAGAGATTTTTGTAAAAATAATTCGCGAGATCGCGACTTTTGTCAGTCATTCGCGTAGTATTGTACGCGAAATGAAGTAGCGTTTTCGCACCACCGTTTTTCAGCAACATTTGAAGCATTGACTAACGTCGCGCACGAATCCCTTTAAGAATACAATAGTTTGTGAATATAATTCATAAAAGAACCGCGCGTCCTTGTTCGTTTGTGCAAATTCTTCGGTCCCGTCAATTCTCTTACCTCAATGCGACTTTATGTCATATTTTAATTTATGATGCTTCCACGTTGCAAAACGTTCAAAGTTCCTCAAAGAAGGCGACCCTGGCTTTGGTCGACCCAGACTTGACTTTCTTAAGTGTACTGTACTTGTTCTCACCAAGTCGCACCTGTTCCTCGTGGAGCTGATCAAGCTCACATTGCTTCTCTCCGACTTTCATCACTTCTATCTCAGATCGTAATTCTCGTAGCTGTTCCTGAAGGTGTTTGCTCTTCTCCCAATAGTCAACCCTCTCCTTTTCGATCTCTAGCGACAGCTGATCGACGTCGCCATCGGCAATGAGGTCGTACGACGTCAGATCGTTAGGCAGCGGTTCGGCATCCAGATGTAGAGTCTGCAGGTCAGCTTGTAACTCCGAAGGAAGTACTTGCGTCGAAGGGAATAAATTGGGTACGGGCTGGAAAAAGAGACGATTATTTAAAATGGCAGGATGAAATTAATATTTGTCGGTCCTTAAATCGATATCGGGTATCGACTCACGGTTATGGCAGCACTGTATGCGTTTCTGCTTAAGAATTCAAGGAGCTTCTCCTTGGCTTCCTTCTCTGCGATTCGAGCCCGAAGCAATTCGTCTTTCAACTTCTCAGCCTCGGCGGCTCTTCGTTCTGATTCTTGGACTAGTCTCTCGGTGAGTAGTTCGGCTTCTCTCGTTTTCCGCTCTAAGTGAACCTTCTCCTCTTCCGTCTTCATGTTGTTCAACCTGATCCGGGTGATCTCTTGCTCGGCCTCGGAAGCCTTCTGACTCAAGAGCATCGCTTCTTCCTCGGCAACGCGACTTTTCTCCGCTAGAAGATCTGCAGTCTCCTCGGATCTCCTCTGGAACGGAATTAATATATTATAGCTTGTGCTATTTACAGTTTATCATAATCTTTTAATCTTACAAGAGCTTCGTTTGCCAGTCGAATCTCTTCTTGATATTGTAACAATCGCTGTTCCATTGCGGCCTTTTCCCTTTCTGCCGCTTCTCGCAATTGCTTCTCCCGTGCTAGTTTATTTCTTTCAATCTGCCTTCTGACATAGGAAAATCGTTTACAATTACTTTCAATAACATAATCGTACGATGAATATTGTCAAATAGCAAACAGGATACAATGTTAGAATTCAGTGACATCCAAATTCTATACAAACCCTATTGATAAGAGCAATATTTACTGTATTAAGTTCCTGATTAATCCAAGCGTATGTATTGCACAGACGAAAGCCTAAGTGCCTTGTGCACTTACCATTAGTTTTAATGCTAAAAAGTGCAGGTATATTTGGTTAAATAATGGATCAAGATGCATGCCTACAGTCGCACGTGAGGTTATCCGTTCACAAGGAACTAGTAATTATGACATAGAAATGTTTCATGATTTTAATTAAGATTGTAATGCGTCATTGACTCGTGAACTTACCTAGACTTTTCTTCCTTGGCCTGCGCTTTCATTTGCTGGACCTCCATAGAGTCTGGCTTACGTCGCCGCATGAAGAGATCGTGGTTTCCAATACACAGGTCCAGGATCTTAACAAATAATACGCGTGCAGATTTCTCACTGTTACGCTCGTCCAACCCTAATGCTACCAATCCCTTCACCCAGGAGCCAACATCTGATTGTTTCTTTACCAGCTTGTTCATCCGAACTTTTTGCGAGAAGAAGACGAAGTTTGGTGAGGACTTCTCCACTGGTTTTATCACAAACTTCTTATCGTCGAAGCTTATATGACGGATTTCGGACCACGTAAATGTCGTTTTTGGCGCCAACTTATTCTCCTTCTCGTATATGTTCAGTCCGAGTGCTGTCACTCCGAGCCACAGATCTGTCTCCTTCTTGTTCTAAAGATCCAAGGAGATTATTTTACATTTAGATTCTCATAAATGCAAAAGATTCTTTCATGTGCAAATAGCGATAATACTCACGCTGATGGGAAAGTAATTTACACCGTACATGTCGAGATCTTGAGCAATTTTAAGATACTCCATCTCAGCTTCATCACGCGACATTCCGCGATGATCGGCGTACCAGATTTTTATTCGATCTTCCCACATTTCTGGCGTCATTTGATACTGGTCGATAACTCTTTGTGGTAGCAGATCTTCACTAGCTAGCATTCCTGGACGGTAAGAAACCTCGTCGTAGTCACCATACTACAATTTAAAGGAGACAACAACGAACGATAAAATGAAACTAAAGGAGCTTCTTGTAAAAAGTAAAGAAAATGGTAACATGTATTAGGAATAAATTACCTTTGCTTGAACTGCATATGATGCGAGCAAAACAGAAGCTTCCGGAGGACAGTAAATGTCCATTGAAAGAATAGCTTGTTTTACTTGGAGAAAAAACAAATGTTGTGTAACTTCTTGAACCAATTCTTCTGCAACATCTTCTGGATAAAACTTGGCCAGGAACATGAATGGTGTTGTTGGTTGTAAGGAAATGCTCTGATCTTGAACTAAATTCAATTCAGTGTTGTTATATATTATATTAGTATGATTCTTGTTCAACTATTGTGTCCTCAAACGATTGTATTAAAATAAATATGTTTATGGATTGTTGTCCTCCTGTTTATATCTTGCAGAACAAGGACAACCAATGCATTAACAATGCATTAGGGAGTAGATACTTTTTTTTTTTTAATTTCACCTTTCTTATCAAGCTTCAGCCATGAGATGAATCCTTTTGCATCTTCGTATTGAAGTCCAAAGTACCAAGTTTCTCGAAGCCCAATTGTACGGCATACCAGATCAAAGAGATCTCTCCCAGTAGCTCTCCACTAAAATAAATATCACTTGTACTTGAGACACTCAATGAACAATATTGCACATAGCGTTTGTTTCTAAAATTGACACTGATTCTTTCAATGACAGATTCTAAGATCTAACCTCCAAATTGAACTCTAGCTCCGCGTCTAAAGTACAAACTTTCACAGGGAAAGATTTTCCGGATTTTTTTCTGCGGAATGGTGGCATTTTATCCTTCATCGTTTTTGTCAGGCATCACAGCGAACGCGTACGCCTGGCACCTCACTGCATCAGAAGAAAGATTCGAACTTGCACTACCAGCGAATGCATTTTATTTTAGGTCTTCGTTTTTTCTTCAATGAACAGATTTTGGCATGAGAAATAAATATGGCCGATGACTAACTACTTCATCAATGCATTTCTGTACTAAAAAGCACGTAATGATTAAGCGAATGGTATGTTTATAATCATCCTACACTTATAATTATCCCAATGTTTTGATCGACAGCAAAGTGCAACGACGTCGACTCTATGACTAATCAATCAGACGGAATTTATAATGGGGGGAGTCAGAGACGAGGAAAAATCAGACTCACTTTGTAAAATGTTTAAATACCTAAATAGACGGTACAACATCATCGCCCTGTTTGTCCATCAAGGTTGCAAGTGGCGTAAACAAGTGTATTTTCATCTAATAAATATAATAACATTCATCATCCATCCTCTATCTGTAAAAGTTTGGTCATTAATGTATCCTCTCAAGATGGAACAAGATCGGAATGTTATTACTGTATGAAGCTTCGAGATCTGGATGTAGGATTCAGTGTGGTTTTAAGTACCGAAGAAAAGATGTGCGCCTGCTCCTCAAAAGTTTAAACCATCAAGAACATCAAACCAATAAAATTCCTTTAGATTTTCACGAGATCATTCAAAAGAGGATGTACAATTGTTGCAGATTGATCGCAGCGACGCGCAAAAAGTTTGTTGCGGACACTGTCAAAAAAAATTGTAGAAATATTTTTTAAAATTCATAGTATGCGACATTGATGGTAATACAATGGTAAACGAACAGTACAAAAGTGCTTTTGGCTGTTGTTACAACCACCTGTTATACTTTCAATATCAATTCAGCTTCAATTGCATTGCTGATAAGTATAAAATTTAGAACCCATTCTTCACCAGCAAATCATAATTATTTATACACAGGTAATGAATCTATACATAAATAAAAAATGATTTAACGTTATAGCATACAAGAAGCATATTTGTTTTCCGTATTAATTAAACCTTACTCCAAAAGAAATAAATATCGGTACCTTTACAAGGTCGCTATGATCATAAAAAAATTCTAGAGCACGGCTAGAGAATCGAAAGGAAAAAATATGTAAAACTGAAGCAACGCCGCCATCAATCGAGCAGGAGGTTCGTAGTGGTTGCGGAGGATGATTCGAGCTTCCGTCGACAGAGTGCGCTGTAATAATTGTTCGGGCGCGGTGGCGTAGACTCGTCACGACGGCTCTTTCTATATTACATTTTCATAATACAATTGAGGCACATTAGGGATTCGGCTAGAACGCGCTTGTGTCCGAGTACTCGAGTGGAGGTGTAGTAGCTGCGAGTAGTGCATTAAAAAAAAAAAAAAAAAAAAAAAAAAGTTGTGAGTAGATTACGTTGTATAGCTAATGTGACGAGTGCGGCGCGAATGGGACGTTGATACTAAGAAGGTGGACGTAATCTTGCGATATCACGTATTAAAGTTTTGGAAGGATGTCTTGGGTGGCTTACAATTCCGATTAAGATTGTGTGTTGGACAGAAGAACGGAAGAGGAACAGGAAGACTACTGTCACAGATAGCTCATACCCTGGCTGTCACGACGCCATGTTACGAAGCCGAGGACCGATCACGAGTATCAGTTCATCAATACTGTGTTGTATTGTACTCGTTTCAGCGAGCGTGGATGATGCCGGTGAGTGTTCGACACTTTGCCGGGAACCCGTAGGAATAAACGACAATATATAATCCTCGAGTTCTCTGGCTTTTTAACGGACTAGCAGACATCGACTAGACTAGGATTGTCTGGTTTCTATGTCCAGTCGCCGGCGTTTTCGGCGTATCGATGTCGTTGAAATTATTATTTACATGAAATCATTAATATTATCACTGAGGGTTTGTCTGTTTATCTTTATCTATGGGAATTCGTTCGCTCGTTTCATAGTACAATTAGCCGGTCGCAGGAGATATTTATGATCTTTACCTTTGTATGTCGAACTGTCAAATATTAGGGATGTATTTTAAATGTTACAAATCCAAAAAATCTATTTTTCATGATTGTCGTTTAAACCAAAAAACATAATGTTATTTTTTTATTGTATACGTTGCAAGTGTTTTTAATAATTTGGCAAACTAAATTATTCTCTTTAAAGTCAGAATGTCTATAATAATTATGTGTTATTAATATTTTCTGTTTATAACTATTTTCTCTTATTTTTCACTTTTTATACAAACATTTTCCATGTTTGTGAAACAGATACTTGTTTAGATTTGACACTGTAAATTGTTCTGTTTATTATTATTATTTTATGTAACATCTATCTTTACGAATTTTTATATTATATTTTATAAACACAATTAATGGTTATCAAAATCTAGGTAGATATATTATTCCAAAAATTATTCTGGCACGCATACAGTATTGATAGCGTACAATGGATAGTGTTTTATGGATTGTATACATTAATTTAAAACTTGTATTTTAATGCTATGCTAAAATAGATTTTGCCCTACATGATGTAAAATAATGAAATGAGAACATCATAAGTAATGGGCAAGAAATGAAATATTTGTTTACAGTCATATTCTTTGATTCATGTATTGTCATAGTTAATTTATTTAATAACATTCAACTGTTTATTATATTACTTACTCGATAAAATTTTATAGGATATAATCGGAATGTAGGTTACATTATTCAGTAGGATTTATGTATTAACATACGTATGTAAGTAGCATCCGTCTGTACTATGATGATTATCCCATTCAAATTCTCTTTACATACCAATTCTTGTTTATTTAAGAGTGGTAAGTAAACAAGAAGGATAAGATTGAACCTCTCCGAGTTCTCAGAAATACTAAATCAGTAAACATTGTCAAGTATATCAAGGATATCGATCCAATTCTAATAATTGTGAATGATTAACATTATTTCATGATTGTAATAATACACTCACGATAGTATAAATCTTAAAGGCTGTTGTAATCATTTTCGATATCTGAGCTTCTTAAAAAACAAAGCTAACACTTCAGTCAAATCTATGGCTATGTTCCAAGATCCACTGTAGCTACCAAGAAAATCGTCATATCTCTATTTTGGTGCATGTACTTGACAGATATAACACGATACGGATTCTCACTACTATGTCCTGGTTTATTCGTACATACATAAATGTCATAAAGCACACACCATTTGGTTAGAACATCTTTATATTAATTATCAAAATTTTGTTTACGCTGCTACACCATAGAGTCTATTTTTAAACGTAATAAATAAACTTTTTAAGTGCTAGAGCCGCGCTATGTTTTTTATCGGCAAACTATTCGAATATTGCGATTGATCTATTTTGGTGTAAACTTCTAATTCTATTTGACGTTACGCTACGTTAATATGAGCTTCGAATACTTCTTTTCGTTATGAATAATTTTCAGACTTGATACGCTATGTGCATTTTTCTTTTAGCCACAAAAGCCGTCAACGATCAGGAATTGAAAACGCAGAAGGAGGTTTCTCTGGAGATCTCCTCGTCGCAGGACCCTCAGGGTATTGAGGCAGGAAGTACGCCTTCCTTGATATGCAAACTGAGCGAACCGGGAAGAGTTTGGTGGACAGCGAATGGGCAAAATCTGACAACAATAAAGGATTCTGAGTTGGGAGGACGTTTGGATATTCGAAAGGCCAGTAGAAATGACACTGGGGAGTATATCTGCAGGGCTCAAACTGCCAAAGGATTATATGTTCAAAAGTCTATTAACATACGGGTTATAGGTGAGTAAAATTTCAATTGAAAACAAGACATTACCTAGAAAATTATCAACTGGATATTGCGCAATGAAAACGCCTGAAGCACAATTGCATTTACGACCTATCTGTAGTGGTAATTAACTATGAAAATTGAAAATGAGTAGGCCTCCATGAAGAACGACAGCATTCTGCGCAAAATCAATTAGAGTAGTGGGTCCGTAAGCTAAAGTTATGTGTGCAAAGTTCTGGAAGCATTTAACGGGATTCCTTTTATTGTTTAGATGAAGAGCATCGAACCATGACAAGTCGTTTATTTATTCTACGACAAGATTGAAAGCGATGCGGTATCTTTCACTTTCTTCGATTATACATACTTTATCTCGCTTATTAAATTATCATAAAGCTATTTGTACACAAGTATCAAAATATTGAGGAAGTCGAGGGATCTGCAACCTTTGACCCCCGTTTGATCATTAAATCTTTCGACTGTTGCATAGAATCGCCGGTAATACAAACAATCTCTAGAGGTTTTCAATTGGCAGGGATGGAAGGTTGAAACTCTTAAGGCTGAATCCAAAGTCAGGATCAAAAAGATCTTTTGAAAGAACATTCGAAGGTTCAGGTAATTTTATACCTGAGCCGATGAGAAGAATCGCAAGTGGTGACTTCGGCTCATTGATCTATCGTTTGCGTAGAAATTCAATGAACAAGAATGTTACTTGAAAAATTGTAAATAAATTAAATATTTATTTACGAAAGTCAATTATTACAAGTTTTGACCTCTTCGCGTCATAAATTTCGTATTTATAAAGCGATTCTCGTTTGCACGAGTCACGTCGTTAATCCCAAAGAACGTCACCTTAAACGTAGACAATTAAATGCTCAACTGGAGCAACGCGTAACGATTCGCTCCATCTACTGTGACAACAAGAAATGTATAGAAAAGATGATAACGCACATGATACGTAGGCACAGTATACATATACATATGTTCCTTAAAAATCTTGGCTCGCTGAGGGCCCATTTATGCCTCGGAAGATGCGGATAGATTTGACAAAATTTGAGGATTTCATCGTCGAAAAAAAAAAAAATGAAGATTACCGTAATTCCTTTGCCTTTCTGTTCCACGTTATATCTCTCTTCCCCGTGTTTTTTTTGTCAGACTTACGAAATATTGTTACCTATTTTCTTTTACTTGTAACGAGACAGTTTTGTCACATTCAAAAGAATTTAAATGTGATAGATTAGTTTTTGAAAGCAGAGTATCACCGCGTCAGTGTTATTAAATGAAGCAATTGTGCTCTTGAAAAGTCTTATCTTTCCGTCTATCGGTACTTCGTAGCTGCGGCGGCCCAGCACTTCCTTCTGATATGTTGCTGAATGGCTGAAGTGTCACGCATCGATATATGTATGCACATGAGTACTTCGACACGTGTCGGCAGTCAGACGGGCTGCATTCGGAGGACTTGGTGAAAATATTAAATCACTAGAATTACAATGTTTGCCGTGACCATAACTATAGGTTTACGTTAACGCTACGTCACGAAAGTGTTAAGACTAGGATGAGGCGACGTTAACGGCAGAAGGAAATTGATCTGGGAAGGACGGATGCGGTAATTAAGAAAAATGAAAGGGCATGCCAGTATAATTTTATAAGGCGCGGGGAGGAGGATCGAAAAAGAAAGGATGCAAGTAGCTGTTAAACGGGTCAATAAGTCGAGGTGCTGCTGCTGCACTGTTTGTTTGTACAATGCGAAACCTTGGAAACTTTAGCTTCCTCCATTTGCGTGACAGGACCGCGTTGAATTGCCGCGTGAAACGATGCCGCGCGGTTTCGCTGGATTTGGTAATTATAATTAATGCACTGGGAACAGAGCAGTAGGAGCAGTCGGACCTCGCAAATGCGTTACATCACCCAGAGACGATCGAAAACATTTTGAGTTCTCCGCTGCAGCCGTCACTCGTTGCATAAACATCTAAATCCAAGAGCACGGTAGCTGGGAGCATCTTCCATTGAAATATATTCGAAGACGCGTGCAACAATCAGCAGATACGATAGCCGAATTTCCATAAAGGCGTGAAAGACACGGAGGTCGAACTTTTTCTCAAATCTTATTCAGTTACCTTTATAAATGTAAATTCTTAAAAATAAACTGTTTACGGCTAGATACTAATGTTTCTTTCTTGTTTCAGAACCCGGCACGGTTGAGACCGCTGAAAGCACAAGCGCCCGAGTAGAGACAGCGGCTACGTTAACGTGCCGCTTTAATGGCTATCCTCTGTCAAATTTCAGCTGGTCCAAGAACGACGACGACAATAACGAACACTTGACGGACCTGATGTCCGTCGCGAACGTCAGTGAGAATGACGTTGTGCTGACACTCGAGTTCAAGAGTCTGACACGTAAGGACAACGGGACTTACGAGTGCAGGGCGTACGATTATAACGGTCCGGTAAGCGGTTACAGGCATCTCTTTGTGATCGACGTGCCGCAAGTGAATATCGATTTTATAAAAGCGGTGGGCGCTGGGAGCATCTATTTGAATTGGACTGTTAACGACGGGAACAAACCGATAAAGAAGTACTTCATACGTCACATGAAAAACGGCACCAATCAGTGGCAATATTATCCGGAGCAAATAGGCGGTGGCAATTTGAGTTACGTTTTGAAGGGTTTTGAGAAATCCACGGCTTATCAGATTGGGATCAGAGCTACCAATGAGATTGGCGATTCTCACTCTGGGATTAGTCCACAGTGGATCAGGACTCTTGACGAAGGTAGTAAAACGCATTTATTATATGATAGGAGTAATTTAATTTTTTTTTTTCAATTAAATTTACCTAATTTTGTTCTTTCTGTTATAACGTAGATCCAGTATTTGTTCCCACGGTTCATGTTAACGGCGTTACCGTTAATTCCATCACCATTGCTTGGGCGCCACCGCCTCCGGATTTACAGGAACACGTCCACTATTACAATTTAATGGCGACTTATGGCGATCAGAAAAGAGAAACGGTGTATCTTGCGCAGACGCGGGAGCTTTACGCTTTTCCGGATCTCGATCCGGCAACCACCTACAAGTTCAAAATATCGGCGTGCAGCGAATACACGAGGAAATGTGGAAACTGGAGCAAGGAGGTGAACGGAACGACTCTGGATGGAGGTACGACAGAAACAAAAAAAAACAAATGTGAAACTTGAAAAGGAATCTTGGTCTCTGGATTCTTTCCTTGCGGCACGTAACATTGTATTTCATTCGCAGCTGCTAGTGCTCCACAAAATTTGTCGGTAACATGTCGTTTTGATAACATAAGCAATACCGGTTTCGTCTCTGTCACATGGGCACCGCCAGCCAGACCTAATGGTGTCATTACGCGATACGAAATCGAGCTGCATGGTATCGCACATTACAGAAATGACATGGGGCGTCTCGATATTGATCGATGGACTCGACAAGGTGGAAACGTTAAGCCCGAGCTGTTCGGCAAGACCTTTGATAAGGTGCCCTCGAACACAAACTACACGGTAAAGATTTCATTTCTTTTTTATTCTTATCGTGGAATAACGAAATTGCTTACTACATGGAAATATCGACGTTAAACATTGTCCCGAATTATTTCAAGGCTCGAATATATGCCATGACGAGACAACGCACACCCGGAAAAGATTCTACGGGCAATTGTACAATGCCAGTTACAATACCCGACAAGGATAGCTTAAACATGCGCACGTGGCGCAAAGTCGAGAGCGAGGGAAAGCATTTCTTTAAATTGTATTTACCAAGAATCTCCGAGAGGAACGGTCCAATTTGTTGCTATAGAATATTTATGGTAAAATTAGCACAGCAGAGTACAGTGGCGGATTTACCATCGCCTGAGAAAATTGACGTTTATTCTTATCGGTACGCGCATGCGTCAGAGTCTAGTGCCGCTTATATCGCTGAAGCTTTTGACAGTGATCGTCTGGTATCAGAAATTATTCTTGGCGATGGAGAGTCGGTCAATGCAAGCAGTGCTTGCGACAGATGCATTGGATTGAGACCCAGGGCATTGCCGCCTTCCTTGAATTTGGTACCTGAGGTGCCACTACCAGCTCTTGTGAACAATGGAACGGTACCCGCCGGCGCTACCGCAGTGGCGCCAACTACAATGCCGGTACCACTCAGTACTATCGCTACGACGATGATGGATACTACAGCAGCGACGACAGCGACGACAGCGACGACAACCACAGCTGGAACTGTACTACCGTCTCAGCCGGATTCCTCAGGGCCTTTTACAGCAACTATGACAACGACGACTTTTGCGACACCTACGACTGCTAACGGCGAAGCTACTACTGGTGGTGCCGCACGAAGGAGGAGAGAAGACGCATCAGTGCCAAACGTGGTACCGGTTGAAGAAATGTCGCCTTACTCGCCGCAAGACGGTTTTCTGGCCGAGGGATATAATTATACTGGATTTATCGAAGTTATCGGTGCGTAATAATAATATTAATGTTATTGAGGGACGTGGAAATTTTATTGTTTTCATTAATTTTTGTTCCAGTTTTTGGTCAAGGGGAAGGTCAGTTGTTGGCGGCTTACAGTAGTTACTTCAATCCGCTTTTCGGCGGATTCGATTCGGATGACACCGTAGTAGAAGAATTGACTATGTTCAGCGTGATAATGCAAATATCCATAGTCTTGATATTAGTTATCGTTATTCTTCTTATTGCACTTTGTGTACTGCACAGATACACAAAACGTGCGCAACAAAGAGGCGAGGAAATCATTACACTGAGGAACAGCTTTAGGTGAGTGACAATAAAATTTTAAAAGTCACATGCTATTTCCATTAAACAGACAATTTTTATGATATTTATATAATTCACATGATAATCGCTGAAATTTTAATGGATGCCATTTTCCGGCAGGCATCTCTGCAGGAGTCTCAGGGGTAGACATCAGCTAGTGACAGTGAGTCCTCCGGATATGACGCCTATACAGAAGTCCGACCTTCTACAGTCGTACATCGAGAGACATCGAGACTCGGATTATGGATTTCAACAGGAATTCGAGCTGCTGCCAGACAGATTTGCAGACAGGACGACAAGAGCTTCGGAGGCTCGAGAGAATCTCTATAAAAATCGTTACCCAGATATCAAGTGTTACGATCAAACAAGAGTGCGACTGGCGCAGATCGACGGTATCTGCGGTTCAGATTACATCAACGCGAACTTCGTTCTTGGCTATAAAGAGCGCAAGAAATTTATATGTGCCCAGGGACCCATGGAGAATACCGTGTGCGACTATTGGCGGATGATTTGGGAGCAGCACCTTGAGTTGGTCCTGATGCTCACTAACTTGGAAGAATACTCGAAGACGAAGTGCGCGAAATACTGGCCCGACAAGGGCGAGACCAACAGCTTTGGAGACATTACCGTTGAACATGTCAGAGAAAGGCCTTATTCGGATTACGTAGTGCGCGAATTGAAGATGACGCGCACCGGCGAGAGAGACTCTCGCACCATCATCCAGTATCACTTTTTGGTGTGGAAGGATTTCATTGCCCCGGAACATCCTCATGCTATTCTGCGATTTATTAAGAGGGTGAACGAGGCCTATTCCCTGGAGAAGGGTCCTATACTGGTACATTGTAGCGCAGGCGTCGGTAGAACCGGCACTCTGGTAGCTCTCGATTCCTTGCTACAGCAGCTGGCTGAAGAGGGTCAAGTCTCCATTTTCAATACCGTTTGTGACCTCAGACACCAACGCAATTTCCTGGTGCAATCTCTCAAGCAATACATATTTATTTATCGTGCTTTAATGGAAATGGCACAATATGGCGATACGGAGATTCCGGTGCATCAATTGAAAGAAACCGTTGAACGACTGAGACAAAGGGACAATGGAAAGGAGAAATGTAGAATGGAGGAGGAGTACGACGTAAGTATAAAGTTAAATTTTAATTTGAAGTAACACGAGCGCAGCTCAAAACTGTTCTACAATAATTTCACTATATTCCTCCTTCTGTAGAGAATTAGTTCGGTATTGGAGGATCGAAAGTCCTTTTCCGTGGGCGGCGGCGATGAAAACAGACTTAAGAATCGGAGCGAACTGGTGATACCATATGACAGAAATCGCGTGATCCTTACACCAGTTCCTGGCAGAGAGCACTCGACGTACATAAATGCCTCATTTATAGAAGGTTATGATAACTCCGAGTCATTCGTAATCACGCAGGATCCATTAGACACGACCATAGCAGACTTCTGGCGAATGATCCTAGAACAATGTGTCTCGACCATAGTCATGTTGTCGGACGTAAGCAAAGCGTTTTTCAGTCGCACAATGTCAGCTTAACCGTTGCCTTCGAATAATAATTTTTCACTTACAATTACAGTTGAACGATGGACCACGAAAATGTACACGTTACTGGCCTGACGATGAGTCTGTCTACGACCACGTCAAAGTGCGATACATTCAGAGCGAGAGCTGTCCTTACTACACGCGTCGCGAACTCTGTGTATCGAATACCAAGACTGACGAGAGTATAGTCGTAACTCAGTATCAGTATCACGGATGGCCGACGGTGGAGGGCGAGGTGCCGGAAGTAACGCGAGGTCTGATTGAACTTGTGGATCAGACCTTAGCCACCGAAAACGAGACCAGTGGACCCCTGATAGTTCACTGCAATTGCGGTTCGGACAGAAGTTCTATGTTCGTCGCACTTAGTATTCTGATTCAGCAGTTGAGGACCGAGAAGCGAGTTGATATTTTTACCACGACGAAAAAGCTGAGGTCGCAGCGACACGGGATGATCAGTAGCTTTGTGAGTATCAAGAACCGGTGTCCTTTTTATCATGTTCTTTGCTTTCGTTGGGTCAACGACGATTTCGAATTTGACGTTCTTATCTGTTGTTGCAGGCTCAGTACGAATTTCTTCATCGGGCTATTGTAAATTATTCGGACCTTCATAATCTGGCCGACGAGGAACCCGTATCTTAATGAAGGCTGAGGTGAGCCCTATGGATTCAGTGATTTTAACCGCTTCTCTCTTGTACAGGCTATCTTTTTCGGATATTCATGAACGATATTAATTTTCTACGCATGATATGTCATCCGAAGGATACGGATGTTCGGACAAACGTACATTGGAATAACCAAAGAAGGTGTCGTCGTAAATAATAAGCACAGGGTGACTCAGCGGAGCTGAACACTTCATTTATTTTTTTAATTCTCTTTCATTATGAAATCCGTAGAACTTAAGTGAATTCTTCTGCGAAGTACGTTATGTCTGAAAAAAAAAAAAAAAATCTTGCGCGACAGACTCGAAATGCCATTTTTCAGTGACAAGGTACTTTTTTATTTTAAAAACATTTTTGCCTATGTGTTTCTCAAATTAGAGGAATTTATAATATCTTTGCCGGTTTCTTTGAGATGTTCATTTTCGATTTGTCACCCGCTATATTGTTCCTATCGCGTGTGGGGACGATAATTATTGTAAAAAGTGTAACCGGACGATAAAAGTGATTTTGATTATCGTAATTATCCGGATATCGCGCCTATTTCAATCGCCTGACGAGGTGTCGTCAATGAACTCATCGCTCTTGTTTTCTAATTAATTTCTACTAAATTTGCAATACATATTCTTTAGCCCTAATTAATTAAGATTGCGACGTTTGATATGCCGACAGAACGTGTATCGTGTTGCTAATAATGTTTCGGTGCGATATGCGTATTCGGTATCGATAAAACAAAAATTGTCCCGTAAACTTTTCTCTAACGAAGTCTAATTTACGTGTAGCCGCGAAAAAGAAGCCGAAACAAACGAAACTGGCTGAAAATTTTTTATAACATAAAAAGTGAAAGATAATCGAATAATTTGACATAAAGGAAGTTCCCAAACGGACAACGAGGCGACAAAAGTGGGCAAAACGGAAGTGCGTGCGTGCGTGTGTGTGTGTGTGTGTGAGAGGTTATAACGATACCGACCAATTAACCCTAATTTCGACTAAAGGAAAAAGAATATCTCAACGTAGGTGCTTTTCATAGTGAGTTGCGATTGCGAAAAGGAAAGCACTGACTTACACACAGTATTCTTCCTAACATTTCCATTAACAAGTATTGTTATTCCATAAACGTAGCGGTACGGAAAATGCCATTGCGAATCCAGTGTACATTATTATTAATTATCTTTGATTATCCTCATAATCATATCATGTCATTATCATTGTCACGCATAAAATTAGTTAAAGCGAAGCGCACGCGTGTCAGCGCATACGCATACGTATTATTTTTCTGATAAGGAAAGACTGATATCTTTATTCAGTTTAAAGTGCACAAGTAAGATTAGTACCAGACTTTTGTACGGCGCTCGTATCGTAAGGTCAATCTTTTATATCGAGTTAACAACTTTTCTCTTATATTTTGTATACAGACAAAGATGAACGTATCGATGAACATATATTCGCGCTCGGGCTACGTCACGGTTCGATATTAAAGCGCGAAGAGAATCGCCATTTGCGCCTAATGGCTGCGCCGTTCGCGTCGGATTCTTTCTCTCGAGTAGAAGTCGAAAATTAGCCAAAAACAAATAATTCTAATAGATCTGAGTTAACGCGTTACTGCGGGAACGCTACGTGAAAAATATTTAATTTGTTCGTTCGTACGTTTGTCCGTTTTCTAGTCAAGTTTTAGCCACTGTATACAAGAACGCAACTCGGCAATGGTTCTGTTGAAGAAGAAGGACAATCAAATTGATCTGATAAAATCTCATTGTTTGGGAAATCGACATGCCGCCTCGATCCTCCTCCTCCTCCTACTTATCTTTTCTCTCTCTCTCTCTCTCTCTCTCTCTCTCTCTCTCTCAAAGTGCATTCCTTCCAAATTTCAATTAATTACTATATCGTGCCACTCGCCATGTGCTGTCCTAGCTTTACGTTACATCGAAGAGATTAGCTAATTTAGCTATAGTCCCTTATTTACGTCATTATATGTTATTGCCATTAATCCATTAACAAATTGTACACTAGATTTTGACTGTCGGTCTACTGTATGTCTTATGCAGGATGCTTTGTGGGATGTAATCGGTTGGTGATATCCTTCGATCGTGGCTCGATTAGAAAACTGTTACGAAGAAAAATCATGAAAATCTATAGACTTTATTTCCAACGAGATGCACTGAGATTCGTTGCTGTAAGCGCCTAAAATGATCGGCCTCGCATGTGTGTGTGTGTGTGTGTGTGTGTGTGTGTGTGACAATATGAAAATAACTTTTTGTAAATGGTGCTTATAGAAGAATCCCAGTCTTTAACCTTGAACGTACTTTGCATCTGAATGCAATATATTATTTGACCTGAATGCATTACATGGGGCAACCTGTACATATTGTTACTATTGCAATAGACATTATTGTTATCATGCTTAATTCACTATTCGAAGCTAAATAGCCTTAATGGCACGAGTGCGAAAATATTTGTAAAATCGCATGAGCTGCCGTTTGGCGAATCAAGAGTTTCGTCAAATTCTACTGTGTGTGCGAATTCATTCCACGAATATTTCATTGATTATTCGTGACGAATCTGTTTTGGGTCGTTCACTTACAATTAGATTAAGCCCTTTCAGTAATACTAACTCGTACCAAAGTTTTTTAGTTTCACCAACGAAAACTGTTCAGCGTAAACAATATTTTGGCTTTTCGTGATTAGCCGGTCGTACTTTGTGTCACGGGAGAAAAATCTCAAGAATCTTCAAGATCATTAATTTTTTTTTAATTTGCATTATAAGCGCAGGACACGTTAATTTCTATTTAAAAAATTAAACACGCGAGCTATCAGTTGATTCGTAGATTACAAAATTCTTAGAAGTACTGAGGGCGAGTGGATATGCAACGTATGATTAGTGCTGTAATGACACCTAATGTGTAATACGAATGTGTGTCCTGTGAGAAGACGAATAAGGATTATAAGAACGCGTGCGTGTGACTGGATTGGAATTGGCGCGTGTGAGATATGTGATTGGCACTTTTGAAGATTTCTGAGTAAACGGAGGCGACCGTTTATGGGTCAATGGGATATAAAATGTTTTCCTCAAGTTCAGAATAAATTAATCGCAAAGCGTCTATGCGTTTAAGTTCAATTTACTAATAATAATTAAATTCCGTTTATAAGTCATTTCAGTGAAGGGGTTAAGTAAGACTGCGATTGAGCTTTAATGAGGCTTTTTTTACATCGACGTCCTCTGTTTGCTCGTACATCCTCTGGAACAAACTCGCTCCTCAATTCATTCGGGGGGGGGGGGGGGGGGGGGGGGGGGGGGGGGGGGGGGGGGGGGGGGGGGGGGGGGGGGGGCGGGGGGGGGGGGGG